>CAUYLG010001734.1:0-57997 GCA_963573385.1 Cacajao melanocephalus | reverse complement strand
GTGCCTTTGGTGGCATTTTGTCTTTCCCCACTTTTTTTCACCCCCCCGGGTAAAAACTACAATCCTTTAAAAAAAAAAAAAAAAAAAAAAAAAAAAAAAAAAAAAAAACACTAAAGTTAGTCAGCATGGTGGCATGCACCTGTGGTCCCAGCTACTCAGGAGGCTGAGATGGAAAGAAACACCTGAGCCTAGGAAGTTGAGGCTGCAGTAAAATGTGATCATACCACTGCATCTCCAGCCTGTGTGATGGAGTGAGACCCTCACTAAATAAATAAACAAATAAACCAAAACAATTTTTTTAAGTTGCTAGTCAAATGAGATTGGGCACTTTCAGGGTGTGATATGGTTTGGATATTTATTCTACTCAAATCTCACATAGAGATGGAATCCCCAGTGTTGGAGGTGGGGCCTGATAGGAGGAGTTTCCATCATGAGGGTGGATCCCCTCAATGGCTTAGCCCCTTCTCCTGGATGATGAATGAGTTCATGTGAGATTTGGTTGTTTAAAAGTGTGTGGCATCATTTACCCTCAGTCTCTTGCTTCCACTCTCACCATGTAATACTTCAGCTCCAACTTTGCCTTTCATCATGATTGTTAAGCTTCCTAAGGTCCTCAGCAGAAGCCAAGCAGAAGGCAGTGCCATGATTCCTGTACAGCCTGCAGAACCATGAACCAATTAAACCTCTTTCCTTTATAAATAATCCAGCCTCAGGTATTTCTTTATAGCAATGCAAGAATGGCCTAACACAGGGTGGTACGGCAGAAGACAAAGTTGCTTATCTATAAGCTTTTGTTACTTCTCGTATTAGTTCGTTCGCATCCTGCTCTAAAGAGACACCCAAGACTGGATAATTTATAAAGGAAAGAGGTTTAATTGATTCACAGTTCTGCAGGGCTGGGAGGCCTCAGGAAACTTACAATCATGGCAGAAGGGGAAGCAAACACATCCTTCTTCACATGGTGGCAAGGAGAAGAATGAGAACCGAGAAAAGGGGGAAGCCCCTTATAAAACCATCAGATCTCATAAGAACTTACTATCACAAGAATAACATGAGGGTAAAAACCCTCATGATTTAATCACCCCTCAACAGGTCCCTCCCATGACACATGAAAATTATGGGAACTATAAATCAAGATGAAATTTGGGTTGGGGACACAGCCAAACCATATCATTCTGCTGCTGGACACTCCCAAACCTCATGTCCTAACATTTCAAAACAAAGTCACATCTTTTCAGTCCCCCAAAGTCTCAACTTATTCCAGCATTAACCAAAAAGTCCAAGTCCAAAGTCTCATCTGAGACGAGGCAAGTCCCTTCCAACTATAAGCCTATAAAATCAAAAGCAAGTTAGCTATTTCCTACATACAATGTAGGAACAGGCATTGGACAAATACACCTGCTCCAAATGGGAGACACTGGCCAAAGCAGAGAGGCCCCAGGTGCCATGCAAATACAAATTCCAATAGGGCAGTCGTTATACCTTAAAGGTCCAAAATTATCTACTTTGACTTCATGTCTCACATCCAGGTCATGCTGATACAAAAGGTGGGCTCCCATGGCCTTGGGCAGCTCCACCCCCGTGGTTTGCAGGGTACAGGCCCCCTCCCAGCTGCTTTCATGGCTGGCATTGAATGTCTATGGCTTTTCCAGGCTCACAGTGCAAGCTGTCAGTGGATCTACCATTCTGGGATCTGGAGGATGGTGGCCCTCTTCTCACAGCTCCACTAGGCAGTGCCCCAGTGAGGACTCTACATGGGGGCTGTGACACATTTCCCTTCTTCACTGCCCTAACAGAGGTTCTCCATGAGGGCTCTTCTCCTGCAGCAAACTTCCACCTGAACATCCAGGTGTTTCCGTACATCCTCTGAAATCTAGACAGAGGTTTCCCAAACTCATTTCTTGTCTTCTGCATACTCACAGGCTCAACACCACATGGAAGTGGCCAAGGATTGGTGCTTGCACCCTCTGAAGCAATGATACAAGCAGTGCCTTGGCCCCTTTTAGCCAAGGCTGGAGCTGAAGCAGCTAGGATGCAGGGCACCTTGTCCTGAGGCTGCACAGAGCAGGGGAGCCCTGGGCCCAGTCCATGAAAGCATTTTTTCCTCCTAGGCCTCCAGGCCTGTGATGGAGGAGATTCTGGGAAGGAGTCCGACATGCCCTGAAGATATTTTCCCCATTGTCTTGGTGATTAACATTGGACTTCTCATTACTTATCCAAATTTCTGCAGTGGGCTTTCATTTCTCCTCAGAAAATCGGTTTTTATTTGTTACCACATCATCAGGTTGCAAATTTTCCAAACTTTTATGCTCTACTTCCTCCTGAATGCTTTGCCACTTAGAAATTTCTTCCACCAGATAACTTAAATCACCTCTCTCAAGTTCATAGTTCTACAGATCTTTAGGGCATGGACAAAATGCCACCAGTCTTTTTGCATAGCAAGAGTGACCTTTACTCCAGTTCCCAACAAGTTCCTCATATCCATCTGAGATCACCTCACCCTGGACTTCATTGTCCATATCACTATCAACATTTTGGTCAAAGTCATTCAACAAGTCTAGAAAGTTCCAAATGTTCCCACATCTTCCTGTCTTCTGAGCCCTCCAAGTCTCCAGGAATTTCCAAACCTTTCCACAATTTTCTGTCTTGTTCTGAGCCCTCCAAACTTTTCCAACCTCTGCGGTACCAATTTACTGTATTCATCCAATCTCACACTGCTACTAATATAAAGACATAGCCAAGTCTGTCTAATTTGTAAAGGAAAGAGGTTTAATTGACTCACAGGCTTGCAGGGCTGGAAAGACTTCAGGAAACTTAGAATCATGGTGGATGAGGAAGCAAACACGTCCTTCCTTACATGGTGGCAGCAAAGAGAAGTGCAAAGAGAAGGCAGAGAAAAATCCCTTATAAAAGCAACAGATCTCATGAGGACTTTCTATCACGACAGCAGCATGGAGGTAACCACCCTCATGATTCAATCACCTCCCATGGGGTCCCTTCCAGGGCTCCTGGGGGTTACAGAAACTATTTAAGATGAGATTTGGGTAGGGACACAGCCAAACCATATTACTTCTCATTTTTCAGAATTCCTCAAAAGTTTCTGACAATTCTCTGATCACATATTCAAGGTAATATGTATTTATTTGTTTTTTGAGATGAAGTTTCACTCTTGTTGCCCAGGCTGGAGTGCAATGATGTGACCTCAGCTCACTGCAACCTCCACCTCCCAGGTTCAAGTGATTCTCCTGTCTCAGCCTCTTGAGAAGCTGGGATTACAGGTGCCCGCTACCATGTCCAGCTAATTTTTTTGTATTTTTAGTAGAGATGGGGTTTCACCATGTTAGCCAGGCTGGTCTTGAACTTCTGACCTCAGGTGATCCACCTGCTTCGGCCTCCCAAAGTGCTAGGATTACAGGCCTGAGCCAGTGCACCTGGCCTATTTGTGTATTTTTTTAAAAGATACAATTCAGCTAGCCCAAGGAGTGGATTCATTAACGTGACTATTCTTTTATTTCTTGTTTCCAATATTGGCCTCAGTTTCCTCTTAGTTATGTTTTTTTCATAAACTGAAGACTATTCCCATTCAAAGGTAAAATAGGAGCAATATATGCACTGAGTAGTTGAGCTTTCTCCTAAATCTGTTAATATTATACCAACTATTTCAGAAAACGAACCTGCTCTTTCTTCATTCTTCTCTTTCTTCTTACCTCTATATGTTTTTATACCACTTAAAAATCATTTGTAGCATATTTCTTAAAGTGAACTCATTATAAATTCTGTCATCCTAATTATCACATTTACAGATTTGTACCTTTCTTTGTGTTTGTTTTTTTCCCATCTTCAGTAAGTAACCTTTAAGGTCTCCCTTCAGCATTTTATTCACATTGGTTTCTTCCACTACAGCTTCCTATTCATTATCAGTGAACTACACTGTACATTCTACATTGAATGTCAGTTACCAGCCATCTTGAACCACATTTTCCTTTATGTTTCCAATCATGGTTTCGTGCTCATGTTTTTCCCCAAAGATTTTTGAAATTTTCTTTTCTAAAATTCACTGTATATACTTGACTATGTTCAGCATCCTATGGACTTTTCTCTCAAGCTGCATATCAGTTCCACATCATCAATCAGTTCTTTCTTTCTTATTTAAAATTAGCCACAGAATAGCAATTCCCTTTCGTCTTTCTTGACCTGTCAAGAGATGAAATTGTGAGCAAAATAAAGTAAAAATTTTTCATATATGTTTTTACAAAATTTTATTTTTTGTAGATGCAGACATAGTTGTGATGAAGAATAGTATATGCAAAATAAATCTGAAATTAGATTCTGAGGCTTTAGCTAGTGGTCTATCATTTACTACTTATACGACTTTAAGGTTACTTACCATCTCTGATCCTGTTTTCTCATCGGTAAAATTAAGTTTAAAATATTTCCTAGAATTTTTTATAAAGATCAAATGAAATGATTATATGAATTTAATTAACATCTAGTTGGTAATATAATATTGATAATATATACCATAAAAATAGCTTAATTATATTATCACTATTATCCTTCTAATAACATTGATTAAGCATGACATTATTTAACAACAAACAATAATTAAAAAGACAAAAAGTAATTTAACTAGTATTAGAACAAAGGAGAAGGGATAAGTATTATGAGCCAAATCTTAACTCACCATAGTAATGTTAGTTAATAAAATCTAGACTTGATTAACAAAGAAATAATAATGAACAGATTATTTAGAGATAAAGAAAAATATATAAGAAATTATATTACTAAAAGTTCTTTATTTCTGGTAAATAAGAGTAACAGTGGGAAAGAGTGAGGCAAAGCATTGATGTTTCTGTTGTCCTCCTATTTTTTCTTATGTGTATGTATCACTCTAATTTTTAAAAAGTAAATTCCAGTTTTTCAGAGTTCTCTAACACTCCATCAATACCTCTCTTTTCCAAAAGTATTAACACATAGTTTAAGAAATACAACAACTAATATTCAAGATAACTAAATTCTAACAGTATGAAAAATATGTATTTGTGGCCATGTTACAAAAGTCAGTCTTGAAGAAACCAAAAAGCAGTCAAAATAGGCTATGACATTTGTGGTAGAACGATTCCAAAAAAATGACCTCAATTCTCCGTTACTCCCTGTATCCTGTATCCAAACTCATTGCACTGTGACTTTACAGTAGTTCCCATCAAACATTAGAGTCTATTTCCTCAGCCCTTGAACCTTGGGCCATTGTGTATGGGGTAGAATTAATAACGCACCAGTTCCAAGGCTAAATTTCAAGAGTTCTTGTGCATGCACTTCTATCCTCTTTTAAAACCCTGCCATCATCATAAGAGCAAGTCTGGAATAGAATGCTGGAGGATGAGCAACCATGAGAAACAGAGCTGAGTCATCTCATACAAAGCCATACTAGGCCAACCAGTTCCCAGTGGGGATCTAATGACCACAAACCCATGAGTGACCCCAGCTATCATCAAGTAGACCCAACCAGCCTACCCATACATTCATAAGCAAAAAAATCAGTACATCTTTTATGTCACTGGCATTTTGTGGTTGCTTATTTCATAGCATTATTGTGACAACAGATAGCTAAAACAGAATCCTAGTTCAGAAAGTCTCCAGTTAAAATATACCAGTAACAGGTAGTTGTGAGAGTTTGCCAGCCCTTTAATATCCATTTATAGCAATCTTTGGAGAGATGTAGGTTTGCCTTATCTTGTCCAACTGATGGGAGACCAGGCACAGTAGGCAGTATAAAAAGAATTAGACATGAATGTCTGGAAAACAAAGTTTTAGCTGTGGCTCTACTACTAGCTAACATGGGCCTCAAACAAGTTAAGACAAGATAATACTAAGATTACAGTTGTCCCCAACTCTGACTATAAAAGTACTGGAGAAGTTTTTCGGTTGATGTTGTTGTTTTTGACATAGATTCCCTGTATGTCAGAGGTGGTACTAGAAAAAAGCTTTTAAAAGTCAGTTATCCGCAAAATTAGGAGTCTCAAATTCTCAGTTCTATTTGCAAGTTATTTTTGTGGGTCTTTCCAGATTATTTGTTATCATTCTTTTCTTTGGTGAGCTATTTGTATGAATAAACTTACTTAGAAAATAAGTGGTTCATTAGCACCAAAAAATAAATACAGCCCCCCTCCAGTGGTGAATTAACCACTCCAATGTGAAAAGGTCTATACATTTTCTAAGTAAGATAGTGTTTACAATCTACATTCTGGGTGTGGTAAGCAGAATTCTAAGATTTCCGGTCCCTGGTGTATACACACACCTTCTCCCATTCAATCCAACACTAATCTAGGTGCCAGTGCGAAAGCATTTTGTAGATGTAATTAAGCTCCCAAATCAGTTGACCTTAAAGGAGAAAGATTATAATCCCAGATACTCTGGCCTAATCACATGAGCCCTAAACAGGAGACAGGTTCTTCTTGATAAAGAGATTCAAAGCATAAGAGGACTCCATGTGAGGGAGATTATCTATTGCTGGCTTTGAATATAGAGGGGGCCACAAGCAAAGAATACAGGTGGCCTCTATGAGTGGACAGCAGCCCCTAGATGACTGTCAGCAAGGAAATGTGGAACTCAGTAATACAATCAAGAAACTAAATCTTGCCACAACCACATGAGCTCCAGATGAGAACACAGCCAAGACAACATCTTGATTTTGGCTTTCTGGGACCTTCAGCTGAGCCATGGTCAGACTTCTGACCTATGGAACTGTGAGATAATAAATGGCTGTTTCTTCAAGCAGTAAAGTTTGTGGAAATTTGTTGTACAACATTGCTAACACACTAATATAAAGGGTTCTGTATTGAATTTTGGAATTTAGGAAAGCTGAGTTCCTGGATCCATTACTGTAATTAATTAGACAGCCTAAAACAAAGCAATGGCTTTCTTTCCTTAATGCCTTCCCTTTCCCTGTAGAATTCCGTAACAAAGCAGCTTAATATTACACAAAGTAATATATTCAGAGTTTAAATACCCCCTTAAAACAAATGCGGAAATAAAATATTCACTTTATTTGCTTTTCTTTTCATACATTGTTAAGAATCCCCTCCTGTCATAAAAATGAATTGATTTTAATTATGAGCCTAACAAAAAAGGTAACTATGATATTCCAAAACAACTCAGTTTTGGCAAACATTCTATTAATAAATGATGTTATTAGTATTTTACATATTTAACTTTAATGCTTCTGAAATAATTATTGATATTATAATTTATTATTTAAGTCTATTCTATAAGTAAATCTAGGTTAATCTGCTGGCAGAAACCACTGCTCTGAACTCAGTGAGAAAAAAAAGAGGGAGAAATCTATTTAGTTTATCTTCTAAAATACTCTGAGCAATCTCTTTAAACCACACGTACAAAAATATATACACATTTAGAATTTCAGCAATTTTCATTCTTTTAATAATTGCTTCAGTGTTCATGTTATTAAAATAAAGAACCCACATTTGCCATGATGAAGTATCAACGCAAGTCATTTGTTTTGCAAAGGGTATTGGCTGCCATCTCTTGGACTGTGTGAGCATTGTGCTTCAAAAAGAATAAACAAACATTCAGCCTTTGCTAAAATTTCTTCACAAAAGAAATCAAAAAATGTTTAAAATAGTTGAGTAGCGAACAAATATTAATTGCATGTACCTGATTATTTTGCTTAGAAATATAACTTACATATGTGGTTAATTTTTCTTGGATGTGTTTTTAAAAGGTTTATTCAAGCAGGAGGCAAAACGTGTACACGTAATCCTAATTTTAGATTTTATGTTTTTATTTAAAATATTATTTGCACACTTTCACTTAATGATTTTTCCATCTTCTTCTATAGTTATGGCTACAACACCAGTAATTTCTCTCTTCAATATGAGTTAAAATGCCAAGTCTCATTCCTTTCTTCTGAACCTAATTGACAGTACAAATCTTTCAGAGATAAATAAGTATGGTTTCTCATTAGAATCAAGTTTATTGACATCTTACAGATATCATGTAACTGAAACTAATAGGACAAAGAGAAAGCTTAATTATTGCTATAAAACTAAACTATACTCATTTTATGGAAGTTAGTGATAAAAACTTATATTTCAATCTTCTCCCCATTCATGATTGCTTCTGTATGGCATCTGTAAATATTTTTTAAATTTTATAAATTAATGATTTTCTAAAAGTTAAGAAGAAAGCATTTGAGAAGACTCGGTCTCTAAATATATATTTAATTTTACTTAGAAGATATTTGAGGTGAAAGACTATAAAAGTTAAAACCAAAGAATACTATTAACAAAGGCAGTTTTTTTCTCATATAAAAGGAAATTGTATCACAACCTATAAATAACCAAATGTAAATTAAATGAGTCTGTTTTTCACAGTAATAAGTGTGAATAAATGCAAACATCATAATCCCATCAGGGCTAACTGTGTGTGTGTGAGAATTAGAAACCTCCCTTGGCAATTAGTAGATTGCAGTAATAGTGTGCAGTTTTGTAATAGAACATTTTGTTACTTTTTAAAACTTTGGGTTTCTATTTTTAATATGTTCTATTAAACAATTTGAGATGGTAAAAAGAAAACCATTTAATTGCTTCTGAGGTTGTGATAATTCTTTGGGTATTTGAAATGATCTAACTTTAAAATAACTGTGATTATGTTATTAAACATGGAGTGTGCATGTAATTCATAATTATTTGCTTTCTCACCAGGCAGATCATTTAGGATGAAATTACAGAAAAACTAAGGAATGGTGTATCACTTATACAAGTAATTTTGAATTTAAATTTGATTATTTAAGTAGTAAAATTTACATTGCTTAATTTATTAATTATCTAGGTAAAAATTTCAAGTGAAATACCAAATATGTGGAAAGTAAAAAATATGTGAATACAAAGAGAATCCTAACTCTTGTCACCAAGAGAAGAAAAGGATTGGCACTGCTGGTTTAGAGTTGTAAACTTGTTGTGACACCTGGTAGATATTGTTGAAAAGGCACGTGATTCTGCAAAAGAAACTATTAGCAGAGTAAACAGACTACCTACAGAATGGGAGAAAACATTTGCAAACTATGCATCTGACAAAAGTCTAATAGCCAGCATCTATAAGTAACTTAAAACAAATTTAGAAGAGAAAAACAAACAACCCCATTAAAAAGTGGGTAAAGGACATGAACAGACACTTCTCAAAAGAAGACATACATGTGGCCAACAAGCATATGAAAAAAAGCTCAACATCACTGATCATTAGAGAAATACAAATCAAAATGACAATGAGATAACACCAGTCAGAATGGCAATTATTAAAATGTCAAAAAATAACAGATGCTGGCAAGGTTGTGGAGAAAAGGGAACACTTATACACTGTTGGTGGGAGTGTAAATTAATTCAACCATTGTGAAAAACAGCATGGCAATTCCTCAAGAACTAAAAGAACTACCATTCGACCCAGCAATCCCATTACTGGGTAAATATCAGAGGAATACAAATCATTCTACCATAAAGACACATGCTCATTAATGTTCACTGCAGCACTATTCACAATAGCAAAGACATGGAATCAACCTAAATGCTCATCAATGACAGAATGAATAAAGAAAATATGGTACATATGTACCTGGACTACTATGCAGCCATAAAAAAGAATGAGATAATGGCTTTTGTGGGAAAATAGATGGAGCTGGAGGCTATTATCCTTAGAAGACTAATGCAGAAACAGAAAACCAAATACCGCATGTTCTCACCTGTAAGTGGGAGCTAAATGATAAGTTCTTACGAGCACAAAGACGGAAATAACAGACACTGAGTTCTACTTGACGGGAGAGGGTGGGAGGAGGGGGAGGAGCAGAAAAGGTAACTACTGGGTACTGGCTAATACCTGAATGATGAAATAATATGTACAACAAACCCCTGTGACACGGGCTTACCTATGTAACGAACCTTCACTTGTACCCTAAAACCTAAAATAAAAGTTTTTTTTAAAAAAAGAAAAGGCATGTGATAGCCATGTGCAGTTAAATTCAGCAGCCAAGAGCCCCCTGTGGATATTGAGCAAGTAAGGTGCAGCCAGCCAAAATAGAGATGTGGTGTTCAAAGACCTTGTATTTTAAAAATACGTAATATCTAATAACGTTTTATATTGGTTACATGTTGAGATAATATTCTGGCTATATTTATTAGATAAAATATATTAAAATTGATTTCACCTGTTTCTCTTCTACTTTTTCCTATTTGGTTACTAAAAATTTTAAAGTTACATATGTGGTTCACATTTGTGGTTTATGTTATATTTCTATTGGATAGTGCTGTGATAGAATATAAGGCTCAAATATTATTAAGGTTTAAAATTTCTCAGTATCTTTGTGAGACTAGGAAAAATGTATGTAATGTACAATTAACATATGGTAGACAATTTTTTTCTTTTTTTTTTTTGAGATGGAGTCTCACTCTGTCACCAGGCTGGAGTACAGTGGCATGATCTCTGCTCACTGCAACTTCTGCCTCCTGGGTTCAAGCGACTCTCCTGCCTCAGCCTCCCTAGTAGCTGGGACTACAGGTGTGCGCCCAACTAATTTTCGTATATTTAGTGGAGACAGGAGTTCACCATGTTGGCCAGCATGGCTCAGATCTCTTGACCTCGTGATCCGCCCGCCTGGGCCTCCCAAAGTGCTGGTATTACAGGCGTGAGCCACAGCGCCCAGCCATGGTAGGCAAAATTTTAACATGGCTTCCACTGCTCTGCATCCTTGTATGCCTCTCCACTAGGGTAGGCAGTTTCTGTGAATAGAATGGGATATCATTTCCTTTAATAAGTGTATATTGTATGGCAAAGGTAAAGGGATTTTTGCAGATGTTATTAAGGGTTCTAATTAGTTGACTTTGAGTTAACCAAAATGGAGATTATGCTGGATGGGGCCTGGCCTAATCAGATGAATTCTTAAGATACTCAAAGTAGCAGCAGACACTCACCTATTGGCCTGTAAGAAGCAAACTGCCATGCTATAGAAAGAGCTACATGGCAAGGAGTGTCAGGCAGCCTCCAGGATGTGAGGGCTCAGTCTTTTGGCTATAAGAAATCAAATTCTGCCAACAACCAGTGAGCTTGGAAGAGGAGGCAGGCCTCAGATGAGGCTGCAGCTCTGTATACCAGGCTTACTGCAGCCTTGTAGGACCCTGAGTAGGGGCCCAGCTAAGCTATGCCTGGATTCCTTACCCAAAGACACTGAGAGATAATAAGCATATGACCTTTTAAACTGCTAAGTTTGTGGTAATTTGTTTTGCAACAGTAGAAAAATAATGCACTATGCCTTTGAACTTTTTGTAACTTTACTTTTTTGTGTTAGAATATCACTGGGTTTTTTTGTTTTTTTTTTTTTGATCCAAGACATATTCATCATAAGAAATCAAAATCAGCAATGAAAACCGTAACTTTATTATAGCATATAGTTTACTATGACTTTACTATGGCATGCATTTTATAATAGCATATATAATGGAAACAGAAGTAAAAACACGGGAATTATATCAAATTTAATATAAACTTCTCAATGGAGTTGTGCTTTGTAAATTTTAACAGCTTCAACCCAGAGCTCTTTTGAATTTAAAGTGGTGATGCATCTTCTTATTTCTCCTTCTTATTTAGTGCTATTTGGGCACCTAAAGTCAAGAGGCTTCTAAAGGTGAAGAGACAAATGGGTACCAGTAAAAGAAAACCAGGGCAAGTGAAGAGATAAAACCAATCCCCAGGAGCTCATATGGCTACTTTGAGACCTCTAAACAGATCTTCTAATGATCTAAAAATTAATCTAGTATCAGAGACTTCACTCTGCTCCCTTGAATTCCCAAAATTTATATACTGTCTTGACCCAATTTATCAAGTTGAAGATTTGTTCAAAGAGTAGTGATGTACCAAAAGCCATGCCCTAAAGCTTTGCCAATGACTCTGGAGGTGATGGCTGCCACTCTAGTTCCTTCAATCAACTTACTGTTTGTCAGATTCACCATAATTGTCCTATGCTCCTGGGCCTTTACACTTACAGTTTGCTTTTCCTGGAATGCATTTTTCATTGCTCGCATACTTGGAAAAAACTACTTCTATTGTGAACCTTTACCACTTCCTTCTGCTGTCTCCTTGTACAGCTTTTGCATTTTCCCTCCAGTAGTGTTTCTTCTATTCATTGATACTGACTAGGAGAATAAATGTGGCAACATGTCTTGGCATTCTTGTGATTACCTATACCGACTTCATCAGAGTTAGTGAGAGAAGCTATAGGTTTATAGTACCCAAAATGTTCACCAATGTACAGGTTTAGATATATATATATATATATCCATACAAAAAGAAACAAAATCAAAAACTGCTCCTCTGTTTCCTCATTTCTTTTTTTTTTTTTTTCTTTTTTTGACACAGTCTCACTCCTTCACCCAGGTTGCAGTACAGTGGCATGATCTCAGCTTATTGCAACCTCTGCCTCCTGGGTTCAAGTGATTCTCCTGCCTCAGCCTCCTGAGTAGCTGGGATCACAGGCACGTGCCACCACACCCAGCTAATCTTTGTATTTTTAGTAGAGACAAGTTTTCACCATGTTGGCCAGGCTGGCCTCAAATTCCTGACCCCAAATGATCCACCCGCCTTGGCCTCCCAATATGCTGGTATTACAGGCATGTGCCACCTCACCCGGCTGTGTTTCTTCTGTTAACCAGGGATTGCAAAGATGCACACCTTGGCTTCCCTTATTTGCGTGTTGTAATTACAGGGTGTTACACTTCTCATTTTTGTTATAACTCTGTGTCTGCTTGTGTTAGGCCAATGGATCTGTTTTCTCATATCCTTGCATTTTTGGCTTCTTATTTTTGGAAGAGGACTTTTCTTCCCTTAAATTAGCTTTTACTATGTCAACAAATTTTCAAAATACTATAAGACCTACATTTATATTAATTTCTTTTTATCCTAAGGCAGAGTTAGTTGTTCTTGGCACTATAGTTTCAGAATACGTTTCAGACTTCTGTTACAGAATTACCATGTTGTATAGTAATGACTTCATGTCTAAATCTACCATTAAATTAAGAACAGGGGCCACACCTTATTCAACATTGCAACCCTAACCTCTAGAAGGCAATAAAATAAAACAAAATACAATATATTATCAACTTTAATTAAAACCTCAATGAGCTTCATCAAAACATTTAAAACAAACCTGCATTATTTCCAGTAGTAAACTTCCTTCCCTCTGCAATAAGCTGATTATTTTGTTGGCTGAACTATGTCTACAATGTGGTGCGGTGACAAATGGGGAACTGGGGAAGGAGAGGGAGGAGTGGGCATGAGGTTACAATTGTTTTGTGTCATCTTCGACCTGCCTTCCACATCCCTATGCCTAATGAGCTAACCACTGTCATTGTCTAAGGTTTCAGGGCCAGAACCTCTTAAACAAGTATTTAAGAAGTTAAGAAGTTGTCAAAATTATGACTTTCCTGTAGATGAATTTGATATTTTAGATTATAGAAATTGAAAGTGAAAGTAGGTAAAAGGAAGAATATAGTTCTTAAGGGAAAAAAAAGATTAAAACTATGCCCCTATTTTCCACAGTGAAGGTCACATGGGTCCTTGAGGTATTTTGGTTAGCTTCACTTCTCATAACTGGTGATATTTATTTTGATAATTACAGTGTGGAACGGTTTTTTTATAAAGGGAACATTTTCTGACTCCTATATTTATCTGTGTTATTATCTTTCTATGAGCTTAGCTATTGTTTGAGCCTGTCTCAGCCAAGTTTATTGGCAATTCCAGTCTATTTGCCAACAACTTAAGAAGCACTCATTTTAAACTAAAGTACACCCCAATCCTTAGATGAAATCCTGCCTCAGGTTCATACAGCCAAATCAATAGAATCATTCAAATCCAAGGTTAACTCTTATCTTGGAACCAAGCTCATTTCTATTGATTAAACTTTTATTTTTTTTCTTATTATAAAGAAGAAAAGGACCTTGGAAGTAGCTGCAGAAAGAAAGGTGCAATAAACAATATATTTATGCCCCTTTGTAATACCAATTAATTCATATTATTTTTGCTTTCAATTTTATCGCAAATATAATAGCATGTTTCCTTGTCTATAAGAATTATTTTTTCCTGATTGATGGAAAGCTTTTCAAATACCAACTATTATCAGTGTTTAAAAAAATTGCTGGGGGAACAAGAGGAATGAGAATAAAGCAGACATGCCGCACATGAAACAATCACAGCAGATTTTTATAAAATTAGACAAGAAAAAAGTGTTTGTGGATGCTTATTTTAAAGAATTAATCTGTTTTTCTGTATGGAGAGCCCTTAAAGAACTCAGAGTAGATCAATCATTTGATCCGGCAATCTCACTATTGAGTATCTACCAAAAGGAAAAGTCATTGTATGAAAAACAACTTGCATATGTATGTTTATAGCAGCACAATTCACAATTGCAAAGATGTGGAACCAACCTAAGTGCCCATCCACTAATGAATGGATAAAGAAAATGTGGTATATGTGCATGATGGAATACTACTCAGCCATTAAAAGGAAAGAAATAATGTCTTTTGCAACAACTTGGATGGAGCTGGAGGCCATTATTCTAAGTGAAGTGACACAGGAGTGGAAAACCAAAAACCATACGCCCTCACTTATAAGTGGGACCTAAGCTATAAGTAAATAAAGGCATACAGAGTGATATAATGGACTTCAGAGACTCCGAAGTGGGAGGGTGGGAAGGGGGCTAGGGATAAAAAGCCACACTTTAGGTACAATGTACACTACTCTGGTGATGGGTGCACTAAAATCTCAGAATTCACCACTATATAATTCATCCATGTAACAAAAAGCCACTTGTACCCTAAAAGCTATTGAAATTAAAAACATTCTGTATACCTTAAGTAAATACAATTTTGTTTTTAAAACTCTGTTTTTAAAAGAATTTTAGGTTACCAAAATTGGCACTAGCAAATGCTTGATGTTTTTCTTCTTCCTATTTTTTCCTTGTGGACATTTTGATATCTTCTTTATTTTGTCTATGATGTCAAAAGCAAATATACAGATAATCATAATAATAAAAGATTTATGGAGCAATACTAAAGTTTTTCAGAGAAGAAGAAATTCTGCCTCAAGACTGTAATATCAACTCTTGCATGAATTTCCAGTCTGCTGACCTGCCCTACAAATTTTCAGACTCATCAGCCCCCAAAATCATGTGAACCAATTCAAAAATAAAGAAAGGAACAAATTAATTAATTAATTTTGTTTCCCTGAAGAACCCTCATGGATAAAATAGGTATGTATTCTATCTTCGGCTTCAAACAGATATTCAAGAAATACCAAATTTCTTTTCTGTTCTTTAAATCAAATTAATTCCAACTCCAAGTGTTCATCACACAGCCTAGCAGGAAATTCAACCTAGGTCCTAAGAGGTCACAAGCATCCTTTCATCTTTCATTATCATGTTCTCCTTTGATATCTCATTCTCCAAGGTCACTTAGTCCCTGCTATGATTTCAACAGTTGTATTCTCCAAAATTCATGTTGAAATTTAATCCCCAACGTGGTAGTGTTAACAGGTGGGTCCTTTAAGAGGTGAATGGGTCATGAGGGTTCTGTTTTCATAAATACATAAATATATCTATGAATCAATGGATTAAAAGGTAAATGGATTAATAGGTTATCACAGGATTAGAACTGGTGGCCTTACAAGAAACGAAAAAAAAGGCCTGAGCTACCATGTTAGCACACTCAGCCCACTCATCCTGTGCCACTTTGAGACTCTGCAGAAAGCCCCCACCAGCAAGAAAACCCTCACCAGATGCAGCCCCTCAATCTTGGACTTCCTCTACAACCATAAAAAATAAATTCCTTTTCTTTACAAATTATCCAGTTTCAAGTATTCTGTTATAAGCAACATAAAACGGATTAAAACAGTCTCTAAAGGAAGACAGCTCAGCTCATCTCATGTCAAACCTCAGTGCAGAAACACTTGTCAAAGCAGGGAGTCCTATTGCCGTGGGCCCAGGAGAAGCACAAAGTAAAACCACTCAAATGTCTTGCCAGTTCTGGAGGGTACTGTCAGGGAATACAGTGTGACTCACCACTATTCTTGGGAGTCATAAATATCTAGTCTCAAGTTTTGGGGAATTTATCTTCCCTCACTCATTTCCATTAAAGGAATTCAGCTTTCTCCTCTATCCTGAATATTTTTCAGAAGCTGTCTCCATTAAACAAAATCTAAGAAGGTAAGCTATTTGCAAGCAACATCTCCTTTCTAACAAGTAATAAAAATTTGTCTTGAGAAAGAACAAAGACCAGATTTTCTACCAGTAATGAAGGGGAGTATAAATGTCAGAGGAACAAAATTCAATGTATCAAAAAATAATCATATTCAGTGATATGTTAACCAACCAACTCTGTGGGGAAGAGGAGAGAAAAAGAACTCTAATTTGTAGGATTTATCTACTTCTTTTTGTAAATGTTCCCATTGCAGTTGATTTCAAGCTAACCATGTGACATCACTGAACACAGAATTGGAACGAGATGTACAGTAGCATATAATAATGTAATATTTCTACCATGTAGATACAATAGACATAACCTCAAGAGCATGGATAATGCTGATATATATTATCTTTGTTAACAATACAAATTATTTTCTTATACATTTGAAGCCATTTTTAATAATGGCTTTTTCATGACTGGAGCACAAAATTTCTGATTATGTATCAATCTACTTTTACAAACCAATACTAGCTACAAAAGATGTCAAATGGCAAGCTGTAGTATACCAATGATCTTAACCACACAATGAATCTTAACCACAAGCATGACTTTGATGAGAACACTGTTGCTATGCTTTGAATGTCTGTACTCCTCCAAAATTCATATTGAAACTTAAACCTCAACTTAATGGTATTAAGAGACTGGACCTTTAGGGCACTGATTAAGGTCTCTGCCATATGAATGGGATTAATGCCCTTATAAAAGAGACTTCGCAGAGCTGCCTGGCCCTTCCAACTCTTTTGCAATGTAAGAACGCAACATTGTCTCTTCTGCCCTGTGAGGACACAACAACAAGGCACTGTGTTGGAAACAAAGAACAAATTCTTACCAGAGGCTTGTGCCTTGACCTTGGACTTCTCAGCCTCCAGAACTATAAGAAACAAATTTCTGTTATAGTCTATTATTTATAAATTACCTAGGGTGTGGTATTTTGTTATAGCAGCAGGAATAGACTAAGACACCTGTGTAATGAAAATTGGCTCAGCCTCTGCCTATGAGGGAAATAGACCTAGAGTTTTGTGTTTTTTTTTCCGCCTCTTTAACACAGACAGACAAACCTTGCCTGCTCAAATGAGAACAGCCACCCATGCCATGAGATCAACTTGTTACTCACCATTTATAACAGCTGCACTCAAACTTGTTCTCATAACCATTTTGCACTCTTAAAAATTCTGGGAAACCAAGGAGCTTCTGCTTATGAGGGTTAATCTCTCAAAACCATATTAGGAATTAATTATGAAAGTTTCATTAATATTTATTCATTTTAAAATAACAATAATAAACTTATTAAACAGGTTGACATAGGTTTATTACATTTATATTTACATAATAGCATATTTTATAAAAAAGAACTATATTTTCTAGAAAAATAAAGTAATAAGAAGAAAGTTAGCATTGTTACACATTTCTTCAACTCTCTTTAATGTCTTACTTAATATAAAACAGCTGGAAAATGGATTAAGATAGTCTAATAGTCCATGAGGATCTGAATCTTGTCAACAACCACTTAAGTGAACTTAGAAGTGGATCTTCCCCTACTCAAGCCTTCAGGTAAGATCACAGCCCTGGCAACCCCTTGATTGCAGCCAGAAGTCACAATAAGCCAAGCCCAGATTTCTGACAACAAAAACTATGAGATGATAGATGTTTGTTTTCTAAACCAATGAGTTTTGGAGAATTCATTACATTGCCACTGAGAACTAATACTGTTGTAACCGAGCGAGTTAGAGAGAAAGCACCACACTCTGAGATAGAATCAGGAGTCCTTTATTGTCAGCGACCAAGAGACGGCTAACACTCAAAATTTTCTCGGCCCTGAGGAAGGGGCTTGATTCCTTTTTATACCTTGATTAAGGTAGGGGAGGGGGAGCCTAGCTGAAGCGGAATTTTACAGAAGCAAAATGAGCAGGTTAGAGGGACATGGTTGCAGGCCAGGGTATTTCCATATAATCACCAAGGGGGGTCCAAGGAGGAGTATTCACAATAGCAGGTGTGCTTGCCAAGCAGGATGTGGTTACAACGGTTATATGGTAGAATAAGCACAACGTCATTGAGCACAGCATCCACATGACCCAGTTATGCACCCGAGGGAGAAGTGGTGGGAGAGATGGCGGGGAGAGAGAGGCTAAGATGGAGTCTGTCTGGCTCACAGCTAAGATGGAGTCAGTTAGGCTAACACAAGTTAGACTACCACATTACAAATCGAATAGTTGCTCAACATTCATTTATTTATTCAATGGATGTATACATTGAATGTGTGTGTACCAGTTACTGTAACAGGAGAGGAGAAGCAGATGTGACTCTAACATGGGCCCTCTACCCTTGAGGAATCAGTTTGATGAGGGAGATAAATAGGAAAATAGATGGCATACAGTATCTATAATGCAGATATAAGAACATATTATGTGAGACTATAAAAAGGAAAATAATTCTTTTTGAGAAGGCTTCACTAACTACCATTTGGAATAGCTCATACAGGTTGAGCACATTTAAGACTCCAGCAAGTGGCACTGATTCAATAGGAGCTGCTACTTCAGGAATCAAACCAAGGAGGCTACATGTAATCATTTTTGAACCACCTACATGCAGTATTAGATAAAGCCATGAGAGGAAGTAAGATTTCTTCAGAAAAAAAGCATATGGAGAAAACTCAAAACTTAAGACTCATGCAGGTAAAATATGAGAACACAATAATTTATTGAATTGATAATAAATACGATGTCATGAAGTGTTTACCAGAGATGACTTTGAAGGAAAAAAAAAACGTAATTCAGAAAAGTTTGCTGAAGGAGATCATTTTAAAAATTGTTTAAATTATGTATTGAAGATCTTTGGCCATACAAATAAAAAAGAAAATTACTCCCCATCCTCTGTGGTAAAAATGATGAATCACAGTTTCTACATAGTAAAAATGATTTTTTTAATATTAAGAAATTTAACATCTGCAATCAGCAAAATTTACTGTCTATCTTGTTAATATCTCAAGTTAGTATCCATAAAAACTGGAGTTTTTTAAAATAAACTTTATGGAAAGAGAAATATATAATTTTCTAAGTTAATTTAAAGCTACAAAAAAATTTTTTGCAGTTATAAGTTAATCGTCTTTTACAAAACCAATTTCACTAGGTATATAAAAGCAGAGTAAGGAGAAGAAACTTGGTCAAACTAAAAATCAAACATGAGTAAAATCTATGCTACCTAATTACTTAAAAACCTGGACTTTGAAGTAGGAAGAGGGTCCTGGTTCTTCTACTTAACAAGCGACTCTAGACAACTAATGTAAGCCTCAGTTTTCTATGAAAAACAGAGATTATAATAACTGTACTTTCAACCAGGTTTTCTGAACTCCTATTAGGTAAGACATGTGAAAACATCTTGAAACATTTAACTCATTATAGGATTCTTGTAGCTATCCAGGAAAAGATATCACCAATAACCATTCAAACTATTTTTCATATTACTATAATTTAAAAACTTACTTTCTATTTAACTGACAAAAAAGTGTAACTTGATTTTTAGCCTTGACATATGACAGTAAAACACGAATTACAAATTGGATTCACACATAAATGTCAGAAAAACTTCCCTGATTTTTCATCTGAAATGTATTCCATTTGGAGGATCTGCTACACTTCCACAGGACATTAATAACTTGATCAAAGCCATGTAATAAGGTTTGCTGCATTTATTTTGTCTCCTTTTACACAATAGCTTTTCAAAATCTGCGTGTGCTACTTTTGCCCTACAATGTGAAAAGGAGACCATTAACTGCAGGATACCATTTGCTGTGTGGATTTTTGGGTCTTGTTTGCACTTGACATTTGAATTAATATATCTCAATTCTCCCTCTACTTTACTTGTAAGTTTATTGTAGTTGGTTAAAAAAAAAAAAAGCTGCAGGTAAGTCAGATAATAAACTGTGACTTAGTAGGCCATTTATCTTCTGTAATAAATAGGAGTCAGAAAGTTGTACAGAAAATTGGGCTATAGCATTCAATAAGGTATTCAGTAGTGAATCAACGTGTTACTTCCTCCACCCTATTCCATAGGCCTCAATAAAGTAAAAAAATGTTTTTCTTCTAATAAAATTAGTATTATATTCCTTTTTAAAAAACTTTTTTCTCACAAGAACACATAAGAAAGAATATATTTAAATACATTAAAAACACCAATTAGGATGATTTTCTTTAGCAGTACTTAATAGGAGATGAAAGAAAAGGAGAGAAAAGTTAGATTGTGGAAAGATAGATCAAAAGGAGAGAAAGATGATTTAACATGGGCTCAGAGTGCTTCCCAGTAAGTTCATAAGTTACCTGTCTACAGTCCCTGCCCCCTTACTTTTAGCCAATGACCGTTTCAAAAAAAAAAAAAAAAACAGTGAACTATTGAAAGAAATTCACCTCTGCTTACAACTACCTCCAAATACCTATATTTTTGTCCATTTATACTCCATTTCCTCTTATCTAATAAATAAACTTGGTACTTTCTCCACTTTCCTAAGGAGAACACCTCTCTCTATGTTCTCTACCTTTTCTTCAGCCTCCTTGATTGTGCTTTGTCAATAAATCAGTTATAATTTCTGCATCTAGGCTGCCTTTGACCTCTCAATCTATAAACACATTCAAGCTTCTCCACCATGTTAAATATATCTTTTATTACTTTTTGTCATTCCCACAATCTACTTTATTTAACTGCCAATATCCTTAAATCATTTATATTTATTGTTCCCACATTCTATTTGATTTTTCTACCCATTATAATGTGGCTTCCATCACCATCAACTCCAATCAAGTTGATTTCATTTAAACCACCAATGTCCTTCTAACCAGACCCAAAGAGCTTCTTCAATTGTATCATGATCATTTGCCTATAGCATTTGACACCATTTCTCTTCTGAAAACTCTTTCTTCTTGGTTTTCTCAACACAACTCTTTTCTTATCTCCTTTCTACTTCTTTGTTAATTCCTTGCCTTTTCATCTTCAATGTTTTTGTGTTAATTATCTATTATTATGTAACAAATTATCCTAAGACTTAGTGGCTTGACACAGAAAGAATAAAATACCTAAGAATACAGCTAACCAGGGAGGTAAAAGGTCTGTACAATAAAAATTATAAAACACCACTCAGAAAAATCAGATGTGATACAAATATATGGAAAACATTCCATGCTCATGGATAGGAAGAATCAATCTCATCAAAATGGCCACACTGCCCAAACCAATATACAGATTCAATGTTATTCCAATAAAACTACCAATAACATTCTTCACGGAACTAGGAAAAAAAATATTTTAAAATTTATGTGGAACAAAAAAAGTGCCCAAATAGCCAAGGCAATCCTAAGCAAAAAAACAAAGCTGAAGGCATCATGTTACCCAACTTCAAACTATGCTAAAAGGCTACAGCAACCAAAATAGCATGGTACTGGTACAAAAACAAACACATAGAACAATGGAACAGAATTGAGAGCCCAGAAGTAAGTGTGCATGCCTACAACCATTTGATCTTCAAAAAAGCTGACAAAGACAGCAGTGGGGAAAGGATTTTCTATTCAATAAATGGTGCTGGGATAACTGGCTAGCTATATGCAGAAGACTGAAATTGGACCCCTTCCTTACACCATATACAAAAATTAACTCAAG
This sequence comes from Cacajao melanocephalus, assembly GCA_963573385.1. NCBI lineage: Eukaryota > Metazoa > Chordata > Mammalia > Primates > Pitheciidae > Cacajao > Cacajao melanocephalus. Next base: position 36,056 of record CAUYLG010001734.1, on the reverse strand, counting down.
ATGGATTAAAGACTTAAATGTAAAACCCAAAACTATAAAAACCCTAGAAGATAACAGCATAGTCTGTTCTCATGCTGCTAATAAAGACATAACCAAGACAGGGTAATTTATAAAGGTAAGAGGTTTAATTCACTAACAGTTCCACATGGCTGGGGAGGCCTCACAGTCATGGTGGAAGGTGAATGAGGAGCAAAATCACATTTTACATGGCAGCATGCAAGAGAGCTTATGCAGGGGAACTCCTATTTATAAAATCATCAGATCTCGTTAAGACTTATTCACTACCATGAAAACAGTATGAGGTAAACCATCCCCATGATTCAATTATCTCCACTTGGCACCACCCTTGACACATGGCTATTATTATAATTCAAGGTGAGGAACAGCCAAACCATATCAACAATCTAGGCAATATTATTCTGGACATAGGACCTGCAAAGATTTCATGACAAAGACCTCAAAAGCAATTGCAACAAAAGCAAAAATTGACAATTGGGATCTAATTAAACTTAAGAGCTTCTTCACAGAAAAATAAACAGAGTAAACAGACAACCTACAGAATGGGTGAAAATATTTGCAAACTATGCATTTGACATAGGTCTAATATCCAGCATCTATAAAATTTACAAGCAAAAAAAAAAACCCATTAAAAAATGGGCAAAGGACATGAACAGACACTTTTCAAAGGAAGACATACATGTGGCAAACAAGCATATAAATAAAAGCTCAACATCACTGATCATTAGAGAAAAGCAAATCAAAACCACAATGAGGTACCATCTCACATTGGTCAGAAGGGCTTTTATTAAAAAGTCAAAAAAAAAATACCGGTGAGGTTGCAGAGAAAAGGAAATGCTTATACACTGCTGGTGGGAGTGTAAATTAATGCCACCATAGAAAGCTGTGTGGCAATTCCTCAAAGAGCTAAAAGCAGAGCTATCATTCAACCCAGCAATCCCATTACTGGGTATATACCCAAAGGAATATAAATTGTTCTACCATAAAGACACATGCATGTGAATATTCACTGTAGCACTATTCACAATAGCAAAGACATGGAATCAACCTAAAAGCCTATCAGCAGCAGACAGTATAAAGAACATGTGGTACATATACACCATGGAATACTATGCAGCCATAAAAATGAACAAGATCATGTCCTTTACAGGAACATAGATGGAGCTGGAGGCCATTATATTTTGCAAACTAATGCAAGAACAGAAAACCAGATACTTCATGTTTTCACCTACTAAGTGTGAGCTAAATAAGGAGAACCAATAGACACATAGAGGGGAACAACAGACACTGGGTCTACCCAAGGGAGGAGGGTGGGAGGAGGGAGAGGATAAGAAAAAATAACTACCAGATACTATGTTTAGCTCTTGGATGACAAAATAATTTGTACATCAAACCCCCATGACACGAGTTTACCTGTATAACAAACCTGCCCATGTACCCCTGAACCTAAATAAAAGTTAAAATAATTTAATAGGGCTGGGTACAGTGGCTCATGTCTTTAATCTCAGCACTTTGGGAAGCCAAGGTGGGTGGATTACCTGTGGTCAAAAGTTCAAGATCAGCCTGGCCAACATGGTGAAATCCTGTCTCTACTAAAAATAGAAAAATTAGCTGGGTGTAGTGGTTCAAGTCTGTAATCCCAGCTATTCGGGAGGCTGAGACAGGAGAATCACTTGAACCCAGAAGGTTGAAGTTGCAGTGAGTGGAGATCGCACCACTGCACCCCAGCCTGGGCAACAAGTGCAAAACTCTATCTCAAATAATAATAATAATAATAATAATAATTAAATAGATAATAACTTAGTGGCTTGAAACAGCAAACATTAATTATCTCAAAGTTTCTGTTGGTCAGGAATTTAGAAATGTCTTGGGGAAAAGGGAAAACACCCTTCTGGCTTAGGATCTTTCATGAAGTTACAGTCAAGATATTAGCTGGGGCTACAGTAATCTAAAGGCTTCAGTGGGGCTAGAGGATTCACTTCCACAATGGTTCACTCATATGGCTGTTGATAAAGGTCTTAGTTTGTTGCTAGCCTTTTACAGAGGTCTTAGTTCCTCACTGGCTGTTAGCAAGAAGCCTTGGTCCCTCACCACATGGGTCTCTTCACAGGCTGCTTGAGTGTTTTCACAACATAACAGATTTCACCAAATGAAACAATGAGGATTAGGAAGAGGAAGAGAGAGAGGGAGGGGGAGACGGGAGAAGGAGGGAGACGAGAGAGAGAGAGAGAGAGAGAGAGAGAGAGAGAGAGAACCACAGTACTGAGAGAGAAAACTACAGTACTTTTTATGCCATAGAAATCATACACTGTTAGTTCTGCTTTAATTTGATTGGAAGTAAGCCACTAAATCCAGCCCACTCTAAAAAAGAGGGGAACTCAGCTCCACCTCTTAAGAATATCAATTATTTTATGAACGTATTTTATACTACCACAGACGTCTACATTTTATTTCCTGAATGTTGCTGTTACTTAAGGGTCTTACGTCTGCCCTCTTACCTTATTCACCTTCCCTGGGTGATCTCAACTATTCCCATTGTTTCAGTTGTCATCTATATTATAGATGAATCTAAAGTCATTGTTTCTAGCCTCAATTCCTTTCCCAAGTCCATATTTGTATTTTCAACTGTGTATCCTACATCTGCTTAGAAAGCCAATGCAACCTGTCCAAATTTTTCTTCCTCCTTGCTCCAATTTGACTCTTTATATCTTCAACCCAAGTACCCACATTAGAAAACATGAAATCATCCTCAATTCCTACTTCTCCTTCTTACCTCTCATATTCTTTGATATGGATTTATCCCTACTGTGTATGCCTTCTAAATAACTCTTAACTTATTTTCTTCTCATCATCATTACTATCTTTGTACAGGCTATCATCATTCCTTTCCAAGTCTACTGCACTAGCCAAATAATTGATTTCCCTATGTCTAGTCTCTCCCTATTCTAATTTACTTTTTGTCAGATTAATCTTGGCTAAAATATGGATCTGAGATCATATATCTCTATAAAAACCTTGAATGGCTCACCAATAACCAGTTTAAAGAGCCCAAGCTCTTTAAAATGATATATAAGGCCCTTTAAAATCAGATCCTAATATGTTTTAGCTTCATCTCTATCAGTCTTAACAAACTTTCACCAAATCATTGTCATTCCCTGAAAATGTCTTGTACTTTCACACATTCACATATTTGCACATGCTATTTCCTCTGCCTGCAATACCCACTACTCTCTGCTCTGCTAGGCAAACTCTTATTTCCAGAGTTCAAATAGCACCTCTTTCACAAAGTTCTCTCTGACTTCCTTAGGTGAGAAGTTATTTCATCTACTACGGTTCCACATTATCTTGCATTTACTGATGGCATATCATTGTTAACCTATACTTTGCGGATAATTTTAGGACTGATTCAGTTTCAAACGTTTTGTCCTTTTGTCTTTGTATGAACATGAATAAACGTTTCAGACTGTTATCCATTATTTAATTCAAAAATATAATTGCTAGTGACACTTGCTGGCCCCTTCCAGGACTTACAGCATAATCTGTTGCTGGAAAAGACCTGTCTTACAGAATTTTTGAAATCTTTTCTCATTCTGTGCTGTTAACCTACATCGTTAAAGAAGACATAGTGCTATCTCGAGTCCAGAGCACAGGTAAATATATTAGCAAGGTTTACCTTTCCACATTACCCATTTCCCATTCCCCACTATTACAAACCCACATTCCATGATAAGCAGCTGAGGTTTCATCAGGGGAACTTAAAGAAAAGGAGCCTACAGACCGGGCCCTGTGGCTCACGCCTGTAATCCCGGGACTCTGGGAGGCCAAGGTGAGCGGATCATCTGAGGTCAGGAATTCGAGACCAGCCTGATTAACAAGGAGAAACCCCGTCTCTGCTAAAAATACAAAAATTAGCCGGGCGTGATGGTGCATGCCTATAATCCCAGCTACTCAGGAGGCTGAGGCAGAAGAATTGCTTGAACCCGGGAGGTGCAGGTTGCAGTGAGCTGAGATCGCGCCATTGCACTCCAGCCTGGGCGACAAGAATGAAACTCCACCTCATGAAAGAGAAAAACAGAAAAGAAAAGGAGCCTTCAAATGTATGCATACACCTATTTAAAAACATTTATCCTCATAAGTGCCATCTATTAATTGTTCCTTTATTGTGTAATTTTGGACTTAGGGACAAATAGCACATCCCCATTATTACTGGAAAAATCCCCAGATGTATTAGAGTGCTCATAACATCTTAGCACAGAAGCTTTTGTTAAATTCATAATCAAAAGATAAGATAAAGGCCAAAACTAAATATGCTCTTACAGTACAAACGGGGCAAGATTTGTCAGTCAGCTCTAGTTCTCTGCCATCTTTTTTTTTTTTTTTTTTTTTTTTTTTGAGACCGAGTCTTGGTTCTAGCGCAGGCTGGAATGCAGTGGCCTAAACTTCGCTCACTGCAACCTCCGCCTCCTGCATTCCAGCGATTCTCAGGCCTTAGCCTTCCAGAAAGCTGGGATTACAGGCATGCGCCATCACGCCCGGGTAATTTTTGTCTTTTTAGCGGAGACAAGGTTTCGCCATGTTGCCCAAGGTCTGGAACTCCTGGGCTCAAGTGATCCACAGGCCTCGGCCCTGCAACGTGCTGAGATTACCGGCGTAAGCCACCTCGCCTGGGCGCCATCATTCATCTTTAAAAGCACATTTATTGAGCTCTTTCTGGGAGACAGATTGCATTAGGCACTGTTAATGCAATGGTAAACAAAAGAACAAAGGTTCTTGCTCCCATAAAGCTTATATTCTGGGACAAGAGACACCCAAGTAAGAAATGAAGACATAAAAACACAAAGTAATTACAAATTAACATAAATCTAAAATTAAAGAAGTGAAACAAGTGATGATACAGATATTAACTAGGGGTAGAGAGTAGAAGTTGTTTAGATGCAGTGGTCAGGGATAACTGTTTAGAAGAATTGCTACTTGAGCTGCTATCTGTAGGATGAAAATGAGCCAGCCATGTGGAGACTTGTGGGAACAATATACCCCCAAAAGGGAACAAGGGCAACAATACCTTAAATACAATGTCATAATTACAAAAAGACCACTCAAAAATGCAGTTATCAGCTGGTGGCAGTATCCATATAAGTAAGAAAAGAAATATAGGTCAGTAGAGTTTGAAATATACACCTGTTTCAGATAGCTATGTCTTAAATTGGAAGTCCAGTATGATTCATCCTAATTTGGAATGAGTAAGTAGCCATGTTTTAAGCCAACTCAAGGCAAAATTACCAATCCCTGTTGACACTCTACTACATGAAAGGTTATTCTCCCTAAGGTTCCTGCCACAATTGCCTCTTCTCACTTTCCTCCCTAAGCTTCTTTTTCTTTATTTACCTTTGAAACCTTGTTCCCCACATTTTTATTCCTCTTTTTTTTTGCTCTCTACAATCTTTCTCAAAGTAATCCATTCCCATTGGCCCCTATGTTCTAAACTCTGTTCTGAGTTTACAAGTCAAATATATGCCATTGGATTTTGCCACATAAATGACCCACTAGGACCATAAATTAAACGGAGCCAAGACTGGATATGTTATTTCTTGCCCTAGCCACACACTCCAATCATTGCCTATGTAAACTCCCTGGCATCTGCATTGATCACTTGCCCATGCTTGATACCTGGATCCTCTTCTACTTTCTGACTTCTCCCCCTCAGCTTCCACATTCAGTCACCCAATCTCCTGACCTTATATTATTAATATTTACTGGAGTAAGCTCATTTAGTAATTAATGTTATCAATGCTGAATTATTTGCTTCTTTACACTCTGACCTGAATTATATAGTAGTATCCACTAACACTAATTATGTGTTTACATGTGCCAAGTACTCTAGTAAGTGACTCACATGCATTATATCATTTCATCCTTCCAACAGACCCATGATCTAGGAACAGTATTAATTATTCCTCTTTTATATATGAGAAGGGTAAAGCTTAGAGGTGTCCAACAATTTGCCTAAAGTCACCTTTAAAGTGGTAGGGAAGAAACTTAACCCACATATTTCTGAATCTAAAACATGACCTTTTATACAGTATGCCTTAAAAAACAAGTGGAAAATTAGCTTTCATAAGAAAAAATAATAAGTTTCTAATTTGATAGTTCTTTTAGGAACAATTTTATGATTTCAAAGGTTTTAGGATTCAAGGATGAGTGACACTAAATCCACCTATAAGGAGACATGGTATTCAATCCATTAAAACAGTGGTTCTGAAACGTTTTCAGGTAAAAAATACCTAGAACTTGTAGTGTTATACGGGAAACATGTAAATTTAATTTGACCAAAAAGACTGTAACATAAGACCATATTTTACATAAATGTCCCCACATTGTTTAGAATATATAGGTTTTTCAGTCACATAAAATGTTTGATCCATTACTGTTTCTTTTTTTTAATCTGCTCGCTGAAAAATGCTAGCAATCTACTAATTTTTTAAGAATGAGTTAGGAGAAATACCCGATGTCGATGATGGGTTGATGGGTGCAGCAAACCACCATGGCACTTGTGTACCTATGAAACAAACCTGATCATTCTGCACTGAACCCAAGAACTTAAAGTATAATAATAATAAAAAAAAAAAAGGAATGAGTATGTGGGATGAAAGCTTAAAATTGACAAAAATACTTTACTTTTCTGTGAATTAGAAACACATCATCATTCAATTTAGTAAATCATACTAGTCCAACCTACTGAACTCTTTCATATGAGCATAACTTGAGAACCACTGAAATATACATTTATTAAGCACCTATATTTAAGAAAATATGCAATGTGTTATGAAAAACATAGAAGAATAAAATATCGTGTCTCAGTCTACAAACTTACAGAGAAGAAAAAAATTCCTTACAGGGTTTTGATTTTGTCTTCTAAGACTATATAAATGTATGAAAAATGTTTACACTTGTTACAGGAAAATTAACTATTATAGCTACAGAAGAATCATCAATGCAAATTTAAACCTGTATATATGTATATGGGAGGTCTTCAAAGAAATTATAAAATAGGGTGATACTAGCAAATTCATACAATAGAGAATTTACTTTTGGACTAATGCATTGTGAAGAAATTAGATCAAGAGAAACAAGAGGCACTTGCAATAGTCCAAGTGAAAATGTGGCCCTGAAATAGGATAGTGAAGTAGGAAGGAAATAATTTGAAAGAGGATCCTTATGATACCTAGATGGAAAGTAGGTAGGTTTTTGGGTGGGGTAGTGGGTAAAGTATATACATATGACTATGAAAAGTTCTAAGGCACATAAGAGTAGTGAGAGAATATGGAGGTGGGAAATAGAAAAGCTGGCCTAAAATGAGGAGTAAGAACTGAAATAGCAGAAGATAAAAAGCAGATGTTATAGGCAGAGGAAGATGTGGAATCCCTTATATTGTATTTAGAAAGAGATGGGAAGCCATTAGAAAACTATTACTAGGGAAATGACATGGTGGATTTAAATCATGGGAATGATTTTAGCATCAATGAGGCAAAAAAATATTTGGAAATCGTTCACCTTGGTTTCTTGACAAATGCCATAATAATTATTATCATAATGGCACCGAGAAATATTTCAAGTAGAAACAGAGAAGTCACCCACTTAAGTAAATTTTGTGTCAATGTAGGCTGGAGTGAAAGTTTACAGTATTGAAATTGAAACTGACAAGGTAAAAGACATTTTCTACGCTCTGCTGAAACACTGGCAAATCTTTTGTAATATCTTACTTTGGAGGGAAAAAAAAGTCTTAAAGGAGACTGACTACCTGTCAGAATTTTGAAGCATTCACTATTTAAATCCAAATATTCCCTAAAATGTACTGCCTCAACCCATAAAACAAATCAGCAATTTATGTGGCCAAATTAGTCCTGTCTTCATGACAAGAAATTACTTAGATAAATTAGTGGTCTTGCCTCTGCCCACTACCCATAGCACAGTTTGGTCTGTTATCAATCAGAGTCTGTCTTAGTTTGTTCGGGCTGCAATAACAAAGTATCACAAACTGGGTGACTTAAAAAACAGAAATTTATTTTCTCATAGTTCTGTGGGCTAGAAGTCTGAGATCAAGGTGTCAGCAGATTTGGTTTCTTCTGAGGCTTCTCTCTTGGCTTGCAGATGGCCACCTTCTACCTATGTCTTCATGTGGTGTGTCTTTCCTCTGTGCACATACATGCCTAGATTCTCTTTGTATGTCCTCTTATTACAAAGGACACCGGTCAGATTGGAATAAGGCCCACCCAAAAGGTCTCATTTACTTTAACACCCTTTGAAAAGCCCCATCTCCAACTACAATTACATTATGAGGTAGTAGGCATTAGGACTTCCACATATGAATTCTAGGGGATACAATTCAGCCTATAATGGAGCTCTCGGTTGCAAACAACAAATATCAACTTTAGCAAATGTGTTTATGGAAATATTGCTGACAGAGTCTATAGGAAGCCTGGAAAATCAAGCTTGGAAAATAAAAGAAGCAAGAAATGATAGCAAAGAAATAAGGACTAGCATGGATCTTGCCACACTGGCCTGCTGCCACTGGACTGATAATACCATACATGCATTCTAATGCCCTGAAAAACTCCTACACTCTTCTCAAGTCTTTGTCTTGTCTTCTTGAGATTAAAAGCCCTAGGCATAGTGGGGAGATAGCAGGGATAATTTACCTAGCAGGGAGTATTTACCTGCTCGGTCTTAAACTATGTATCTAGGATCTGGCTCTGTGAATACGGAAAAGGGAGAAAATTGCTGTTTTGCATTTAAAGTAGAAATTTTAATATAACATGTAATTCCTATATTTTTACATAATTACTATATTTTAATATAAATATCCTTCCTACACAGAAGGACATGAGAATGCTGGATAGCAAACAATAATTTCTATTCAGTACAAAATTTACTTCTTAATCTATTACATCTGATATATTCCAATAGATGTAAAATTATCCAAATGGCTATATCCAAGGCAGTAAATTCACAGCCTGTCTACCAAATCAAAGCAGTCAGGTTTGGCAGTTTTTCTTTTAGTTATTTTATGCTGGGCATTTATCTCAGGTTTAACACTGTTCCCACGACTTCCTAATGTGTTTCACTCAACCTGATGCTCAATTTTATAGCCTTGCTTTCTTGAGTATTTGAATTGTAACCTTTGGACTATGCCTTCTAAGCACTGTTTTGTGAAAATTATGTTTGAATTTTAAGGTCAAAAACATAGTAGTAGAAGACATAAAATTCCCAGCCCTGCTTCCATTTGCTATTTGAGACCATGAAAAACCATTTACCCTATTTCAAACCATTTACCTTTCATATATTTTAGAAATAATGAAGTCCAACTCATTCCAGTGAATTCAAGGAGTTGGACTTCATAATCTTTAAAATGTATGAAGAAATTAATGGATGAGGGAGAGTGCTATGAGAGCACGGACTATATTCAGAAATGTGTATTTTCCACCTGAGGCAAGAAAGGATCTTTGTTTTCTATCTGGGCTACACGTCAGAGGAAAAAACAAAAGTAAAAGTCAGAAGGAGGCAGAGGAAGTTATGAACCATGAAACTGGAGCCATTATCATAACATTATGAGAGTCTAGATTCTTTGTAACTTCCCCATATTTGTTACTTATAATTCATTTGCCTCATCATAATAATTATCTGTAAAATTACTCAAAATCAAAGGCCCAAAGAGTATCTTTGGAGCACTAAAAGTAGGAAGTTAAGACAAATACACTCCATATGCAAACAAAGTCTCAAAGGAGAGGATCCCCACATAATCAAAGAGATTATAATACTGAATAAAGAGGGAGCTGGCTGCATCCCTTCATCCTCTGACAAGAACTACAACAATTACAAAAAATAAACAAAGATGAAAATACATAAAAGAGGGGGGAGCCCATTAACCTGCAATAGGAGCCCAAATGACCAAAAGTGTCTACCCACAACTACCATTCTCCACACAATTCTTTTTAGTAGCTATCACATTTCTTCCTCCCCCCCCCCCCACACACACACACACAAACATACTTGGGGTTTCTTGACATTATCTTACGTAGAAAATAACTAAGCAAATAATCAATTTGACTAAGTAGGGGGCTTATCGTTTTCTCCCTCAGCAATTTAACGAAAAAGATAAAAACTTTTATCTATAAAGATGACCCTTGGTTCCACAACGCTTTTTAACAGAAATAGTTTACACAATAATCATTTTAAAAAAAACAGCCAAGCGTTGTACATTTTTAAAAGATAGTATTTTGGTTTGTACAAATATCAATGTGGCCATTCATCATTCAAGTACCTTTTCAAACAGGATCTAAGTTTATAGTGTTAGGTAACATCACATATACATAGGCTGAAGCCAGACTGCCAAGATTAGAATTTCTGACTCGTTCCTTAATATAACCTTGGGCATCTTTCTTCTTTTCTCTGCTTCATCTAGAAAACGAAAACAGTAACAACTCCCACCTAATTGTTGATGAAATTGTGTGTGTAATGTGCCAAGCAATTTCTGGAGTTACCAAACACAAGTTCAGACTAAGTTTGGTTACTTTCATATTATAAAGGAATTTTTAAGAATCACCTAGGCACTCTCCTTAAGTCTCAAAATAACTTAATAACAGTTCTTCTAAGGAGTTCAAGTGCCTCCTTCTCTGGGACACCATCTCAGACGCTCTTCAAACGAAAGGGACCCTTCAAATGAAAGTTAACTTTTTCCGTTTTTTTCATAATCTTTCGCAGGAATTTGAAGCACACTGAACTCACGGGACATTCATCCCTGCCTCGCCAGGGAACAAGAAGGTAACTGAGTAATGTGGTCACGGAACAACCCCGAGTCGCTGCGGCTGCTTAGTAGTCACTTACGATGGGGATGGTATAGGGGACCATTAACTGGGCCGGCAGGAAAATTCTCCGAGTCGACAATGGACTATAGTCGCTCTATCCTAAGCGAAAGAGGACTGAGGGAGCACAGACGCGTGGATTCAACCAGCTTGCCCAGATTCATCCTCAGCCCTGTTGCCATCTAGAAAGGACTTGCCGGGTGCGACACATCACGTGTGACGAGTAGTCATTTTTCCCACGTCCCGTCCCTGCCCCCTCAGAGTCAGACGCAATGAACGCGCACGCGCAGCTCCGCTTCCGGGAGCCGCTCCTCGCTACCCACAATGCTCTGCGACATCGACCTGTCGCAAAGGCCGTTTGCGGGGCGAATGAGCGACTGGCTTTCCGTGCGGTGCGGCTAGTGAGGCCCGGGTCCTCCTCCTTCTCTTGCCGCAGGGCCAGAACCCCTGACGGTATACAGCTGCGCTTAAGTCTGGCCAGTGTCATCTGTCTCCGCAATGCCCCCCAAGAAACAGGCTCAGGCCGGGGGCAGCAAAAAGGCGGAGCAGAAAAAGAAGGAGAAGATTATCGAAGTGAGTACCCACCCCTCCCCCACTCAAGCCGCGAGACCTCGGGGAAGTCACCTCACGGCTCTGGGCTTCCCTGGGAGCCGGCTCGCTTCTTCGGGCCACGTGTTCGTCCCTTAGGTCTGTGTGGCCCACTGCCCCTTCTCCAGCACCCTGATGACCCTGGCTGTCTCTCATGACGCTGCTGGCGCCCCCGCACCTGGGCTTTGCCTCTCTGCCCACACGCCCGTGATCACCCACCCATGCACCCGGGTGCGAAATGACCCCCGGGCCTGCCACAGGGTTTTGTCCTTTGCTAGTCCTCTCAGAATTGAGGACGTTTCCAGGGTTATGTCTGAAGAAATACGCTGAACGGTCTTGGGCCAGAGTTTCTGGAAGGCCGACTCAGTACGAGTCTTTGTGTTCCTTTTTTCTTTACCCATCACCCAGGGGTGGTTCTTTCGAACCAACAAATTACGACTTGGTTGCTTTTTCGATCAGCCTCTAAACAGTTTGAGGTCCCATAAAGAATAGAAAGACTTTACATCACAACCCAGTGTCTTGTACGCAGCGCTTGACACTTATATTCTGAAGTGGATTAAATAGAATAACCCCTTACAATGAGATTAGGTTTCAGTGTCACTAGTTGTGTGAAGTCCCATAACCCAGTTTGTTATATATATGTATGTGTGTGTGTGTGTGTATCTATGTATCTCTGTGTGTGTATATATGTATTCGTTTAACGCATTGAGCCCGTGGTTTAACTAAGTCCGTAGCCCTTTAATGGCCGAGGAACGCTATTGATGTTCTTACTTATTCTGCACTTGTTTTCCAACAACTGCATTGAATTCCCTTATTAATGAACCATATTTGACATTACATAAACATATCATACAGACTCCAGTGAGGTATTTGTTCCTGCGATTTCTGCTATTAATCCTCCTCACAAATAGGACGTCTTATGCTTTGGATATAATTAGAAAAAGCCATGACCATTTTACCGCATAAGGTATAAAGTCTGCTCATTGGATTTAAGAAAATGCTTAAGAATTTTGGTATCTTTGGCCAAGTTCCAACTCTGAAGGAGAACTGGTATTCTTATTGCTAATTTGTGCTATTTAAAACTGTTAGGAAGTACTGTAGCCAGACACTTAAAAACAAAATATTACCTGCGCATCTGTGTTTTCTTTTACCTTATTTGAACCATCTGGATTCCTGGCACTTAGGTAAATCTCAGGGGTTGCTGATTGGATGGCATTCAGTTTTATGAAAACCAAGGACATTTTAGGGATGTCGTTTTCCTTGAGATTGGACCATGGTACAAAGTAAAACTCCCACTGAAATTAAATATCATGTAACAATTTATACTTTATGCATTATAGAACTTTCACTATATCTAATTGTTTTATTTTTAATTGGTAGGATCAGTATTTTTGTTTTAAGGCATTATGTGTGAAAGTTATTTATAGTTTCCATCAGCTTTAAAAATGATGCATATATTATGACTCTAGTCATCTTGTGACAAGATTATTTTTCAGGTAAAGAGAAAGCAGTTTTAGTTTCAATAATGAAGGTGTCTCCAAAGAAAAATGCAAAATAAGACAACTCCATTTTTTAACTAAAATATCCTAACAGAGTGGTGAAATTAAGCCTGGTTTTGTGTTTTACTATGTGTTTTGAGGAATTTATTCACCCAGGTAACTTGCCAGGTTAATTAAGATTTGAAACATTTCCATCACCCCGCTAAACTTTTGTGCCTCTTTCTATTCAATTCTTTCCACACATACAGCCACTAATTTTTTTGACAGGATAGATTAGTTTTTACCACTTTAGGAATTCATATAAATTATACAGTAGGTAGTGTTTTGTGTCCTTGTTTGTTTCACACCACGCAGTGTTTTTGAGATCCATCCATGTTGTTGTATATATTTCTAGTATGTTCCTCATTGCTGAAAAGTATTCTCTTGTATGGGAAACATTATAATATGTCACCTTTTGTGTTTAGTGTCTCTCTCTGCTTGGAAGAGCCAGAAGACATTATAATTGACACTTGAAGAACGAACTTAGGATTTCAAATTAGGTTAGAGGCAGTGTTTGTTAAAATATTGGCAGCCAGAATGGATTATTTTGTGGCAAGTGGAGTTATCTGTAGGGACCCTCACCTTGTGGCATACACTGAGTTGGCATGAGAGTACCCAATCATCTGTATACATTAGAGCTACAGGATAGTCATCATTAAGGGATCGGGGAGGTGTGTCTATTTCTTTAAGAAGGGTTGTTCTTGACCACACCCTCAGATAATTAGAGTTGCTGAATATGCTTGCATTTTGAGCTTCTTGCTTTTGCTAAATATGGTCGCATTTTGCTTCCTTGTGTTTCGTTCTGTCATTCTTTAACCAAACCTGCAGTACTGTTGGATGTGTGTCTTTGAGGCTCTTACTGAAGACTGGGCTTTGGCTGTGGGTTCTTATTGAACAAGATGTTCAGTTGTTTCTCAGTAAACATAGTTTCCTTCTAAATGTGTCTGGTGCTTGCCTTTAGGAAGGTTCTCTGAGCCTGAAATCTTGTAATCTAGATGTTCTCTTATGTTCAGGTCCAGGGATCTGATGAACTTTTTCAAAAAATACCATAATAAAGTTTGTCAGACTCACATGCAACATTGGTATTTGTTACTGCTGGAGAGGTACAATAATATTTTGAATTGCAGTGTTAAGTTACAGCATTTGTGAAATTAGATTTATAGAAACTGTTCTGTTATTCAGCTTGGTTAGGAAATGATATAGTCTGCTTTATTTAATACTATAAGCAACTTTTTTTTTTTAATTTTCCTTGAAGCCTGGCATGTCTCAATGACTATTCCAAGAAGATAATTGATCTCTGTGGCTGTTATAATTTTGGAAGGAAAATACTACTTTTTTATACTCTTTATTTTGACATGTGAAGGCTGATAGATTAACTTGGGGAAGTTTTATAGCCGTATGACCTGAAATTCTAAATTGCTCAAAATTAATAGTTCACTAAAACATGTATTTTTAAGCAGCACTTTTCAATAGACTGTAAGATAATAGTTGCCCTGCCTACCTGTTTCCTCTTCTGCACCTGTTCTGCCACCTCTATGGACCATCACTGTGGAAAAAGAACATGCAAATTTTGGGAACTCTAAGGAAGTTAAAGAGACATCAGATAGGATAATTTAATGAAAGGAGCACTAGCTTTGGAATCAGGGACTGGGGTTTGACTACCATGTTTCAAATTACTAGCTCTATAGTTTTTGACAAGTTACAAAATCTATCCGGACCACAGTTTTCATCTGCAAAATGCAACTAGTTCCCATGAGTTAAATGAGACTACACATGTGAAGTACCTGCCATATGATGTATATATTCAGTAAATGGCAGCTATTGTTATTACCTATTTTGATAGTGTATTATAAATAAAAACGTTAGGGGAAGCAATCAGACTGATCTGTACTGTCTATACAGTGCTTAGTTCCTGCCCATTTTTTTATATTGCCTCCATTTTTTAAATTTACCTCTTCAGATGCTCCAAAACTTGAATTCATTTGTATTAATAATTTACAAAACGAATATATGAAACACTAATGTGTTGGAAATTAACACATTAGTCCCAAATGGCATATACTGTTTGCTTTCTTACAACAAAAATTTAGTGACAAATGGAAGTTGGCATTGAGCAATAGAAAGTTTGATTGTGGGCTGGGCACAGTGGCTCACGCCTGTAATCCCAGCACTTTGGGAGGCCAGGGCGGGTGGATCACAAGGTCAGAAGATCGAAACCATCCTGGCCAACGTAGTGAAATGCCATCTCTACTAAAAATCCAAAAATTAGCTGGGTATGATGGTCTGTGCCTGTAATCCCAGCTATTCTGGAGGTTAAGGCAGGAGAATCATTCGAACTCAGGAGGTAGAGATTTCAGTGAGCCGAAGTTATGCCACTGCATTCCTGCCTGATGATACAGTGAGACTCCATCTCAGAAAAAAAAAGGTAAGTTTGATTATGGAAAGAGGGAAATAATCTTGGGCTTAGAGCAAGCAAATAAAAGATATCCAGCTAAAAACTTGTATCAGCAAGGAAATAGTAATAGGGACCTATAGCGACAGGATCTAGGTGTTGTAAAGGATGGAGCAAGAGAAGTTGGTTGCCAGTGTAGAACAACTGCCAACAGCCAAAGTCAAATGTTGATTACTTGAAGCTGGATTAACCAGTTGTATAATATACATTGCATGGATGGACAACAAAAATACGTTAGTGCATTTCGGAGAAAACTAATGAGGTAAAACAGTGACAACCTCTGCTTACTCTAATGTTCCAAGAGGTAGACTCCATTATCTTGGAGCACTGTTCAGTGTTGACCTGCCCTTCTGCTGCTTCCCTTTTTATGGACATCTTATTTAAGGAGTAGAAGCTGGCCTGTAAAAGAAATGGGATTTCTTAAGGATGAGAGGGGGTATTTTAAGTGAAGCCTGGAATTGATTGAGGTTAAGGCTCCTTGGAGCCTCAGGAAGTCTTCCTTTTCTTCCTACCCACTTTCTAGACTCCTCTGTGTTCATTTCCCAAGTTGTCTTCTGAAACACACATAAACACACAGTTCCTTTAGTATCACATGACTTTTGGGACCTTATTAATCCAGTGAGGACCACTATTCCCCTAGTTTTATTTTAACTGTAGTTTGGGGTTGACTGTAACCTCCTTTTTTTCTACCTTATAATTCAGGTTAATCTTTAGGTGAGGGTTGGTCCTAAACTCTGGAAAAAGGGAAGAAGCCTGTTTGAACCATCCAGCCCAATAACTTATCAAGGTTTCTCTGAGAAGTAGTTTATTAAAAACAGTAGCAAGAACAAGGAATTTGCTTGGAGTCAAATATACCTAGGTTCAAATATCATCTGTCACTTAATAGTTAACACTTACTGGGCCAGAAAAGGTTCTCAGTGGTTTGGGGAGAAGGAGAGAAGAGAGACAAGCCAACTGCAAGTGATAAATATACTAGCCCCTTTAATTCTCTCAGTAGGATATGTATTATTATTACCCTTTTTACAGTTTTGAAAGCAGTCATAGATATTAAATAACTTGCACAAATTTACTAACCTGGTAAGTAACCATGCCAGGGATTCTAACACAGGAAGTCTGCCTCTGGAGTCCTTGCTGTCCACCACTGTCTCTCTGAGGTAAATCTTTTAACTTTTACAACCCTAAGTGAGACTCACTTTACAAATACAAAACTGTGGCAAAGAGGGTAATTTACCCAGTTCTGTTTGGGATTAAAATTTGGCCAGTCTGGCTCCAGTTTATACTTCTAAATCTTTGCACTATACAGCCAGCCCCTTATTACCAGCGTAACTTCAAAAGAACTGAGCGTTTCTGAGTTTCTGTATATCATAGAATTGTTGAGAGGATTCAATAAAGTATATATTCAGGGGTTATGTTTATGTTTAGTGAATGCTAGATAAATAAGTATCCCCTTTCTCTGTGGAAAAATGAAAATTTCTGAGCTCTAACTTAGAGGTGAACACAACTCACTTATTATCTCTTTAAACTGGTTAATTATGTGCCAGAGCAGTGTAATGAAACCTGATTTTTTGTCTTTTTTCTTCTGGGATCTGGAGCTTATACACCTTTATCAGAAACTGCCATTGTAAGTGCTTTCTTTTCTTACTGGCCAGGTTCCCTTAGGGGACTTTTTTCTTTCCTAAGTCTTTATCTGGCAGTATCTACTTTGCTTTTTGGCCTTATTTATTCATTATTTCATCTCTGTAGTTACATTTGAAGCATGGGTTGAACCCCACTTATTCTCCTCTGGCACAGCACCTGTAGACGTTGTTGTCTTTTAATCCTGATCATATTTTTATCTAGAGTCTCCTCTCCCTCCCTTGAGAGCTCACTTTATGTAAGGGAAAAGTATGGCATTTTATACTCAGTTGCAGCACTGTGTTCATCTGTATGTATCACATTATCTTGACCATCCATCTTCAAATTGAATTGAGTGTTAAACTTTCTTCTCTACAGAAACAAGGGAAGCCATCCATAAAAGGCTCAGTGCAGAGACATCCAGCTTGTATGTGTTTCCTACCTTTTTTCACACGCACAGACTATAGGAAATTCATGTAGAATTTTGTATAATACCATGTTGAGATGTTAAATCATGATACAGGCATTTAAGTAAAAGAAAGCAGAGTTTTGGTATATGGATATAGATGTCGTGAATAAAGAGATATTTCCCAATGAGAAATAACCATTTAGAAGCAAAACCCTCTGTATTTTTCATTTCGAGACTATTGAAAGATCTTTTACTGATTTTTGAGGTTGCTGTAAACATTATGTCATGTTGGATGTTTTTAAATACTAATTGTCTCAGTACTGTTATTTTCCATTTCTAGCTTGTCCACATGGTGGTATTTTGTATCATACTTTCTACTCATTATTACTTTTTCCTTTCCCTTAGAAATAATAGCAAAATAAACGCTTAGAAATGGCCACTTAATTTGTTTTATACTAAACGCCACTCAGAGGGTCTCAGATTACTTTGAAAAGACCTTTTTGCCTCTTCTTCCTTTCTGAAACCACTCATAAACAAGGGAATAAAAAAGAAATACAAATTCTATTTTGAAATTAGGAGACATCTGTAATCTTGAACCTCAACATATGAAGACTGGCAGTGGATAGATGAGTTGATAACTTACTTAGAGCAGAGCAGTTATGCCTGAGTGCTTGCCTAGGAGTGTGTGCCAGTGAGAAGCAAGGGAATTTCCTCTTCAAAATTCTGAAAAAAACTCAACAGTGGGAAGCACTAGGTAATACAGAAGGCAAGAGGCTGAAAATTAAAAGTTGAAAGTGTTAGGAGTAATTAATAATTCTTATCTACTACAACTCAGCCAGGTGACTACCTCTGCAAGAAACAGGAGGTGTCTTCTTGGAGATGGGGAGTGGCAGGGCATAGGCCTCTCTGCTTCAGGAACACTAAGTACAGAGGAGGTGGGGTGTAAGCCTGAAAATGGAAGCTAATAAGTCTGTGCAATAAACTGAGACTCTCTTCTCCTACCTAGTCTTTTCTCCTGTCTACAGTTAGACTTACTGCCCTCCCAGCTAAGAGGATCTTTCTCCAGAGAACCAGAAAAGATACAGAAAAAATATTTCAGATATTAGCATTTGATCATTTCTTGTCAGGCTTGACACTCATTCACCTTAGGGAGAAGCTCACTAGTCAGGCCCGCTTTATGAGTTTCTTAGGGCTGCTGTAACATGACTACAATCTGGGTCACTTATAACAACAGAAATTTATTATTTCAGAGATCTGGAGACTAGTGTCTGAAATTAGTGTCAGCAGGGCCATGCTCCCTCCCTCTGAAGACTATAGGGAAGAATTGTTCCTTGCATTTTCCTAGTTTCTGGTGGCATCTGGCAGTCCTTGTCATTCTTTGACTTATATTAGCAGTGTCACTCCAGTCTCTCTGCCTGTCTTCACATTTCCTTCTCTTTGTGTCTGTGTGATCCTTATTAAGGCATCAGTTATTGGATTTATGGCCTACCTTAATCTAGTATGATGTCATCTTACAGTACAGCTGTCAAGACCTATGTCCAAATAAAGTCAAATTTAAGGTCAGGTGGACTTGAATTTTGTGGGGCATTCCGAAATCCAGCCTACTATAGACCATGGCCCCCTCCCCCACACACACTTGCTCATACTTGTGCAATGGCCTCTAAATGTTTTTGTACTGCATACTTATTTTTTTTTCTTTTTTAAAAATGTTTTTCTCCCCCAACCTCTTACTGCTTACTTACCAAATGCGAGTAGATAGCCAAGGATCACCATTAGTGCTTAGCACTTAATGAGCATTCCGTAATAGCTGCTGTTATGTTGAATATTACCAAATTATTGTATTAATAATATTCCAGACCTAAAGAAAATGTTGTTTTTTAGTTTAGTTTTAATAATATTCCAGATTTATAAAATGTTACATATCTTCAATATTTCTATCTTAGCAATAGCTAGGAATATATACATTTCAGTAGTTTGCTTCCTTTCTTAAATTTGTTTTTGAGAGGATAACATTTATTAAACAAAAAACCAGTATCTTCCTCCTCTTATGTAGTAGTCCCAAAAGTGTGTTCAGTATTGTATAACCCCTCACAATACTCTGAGTAAAAATGGATTCTGCTATAAAGGAAGATGTGGAAGTGCTGTATACTATATCCCCTCTGATAAGGGCTGTAAGATACCTTGTGCTTGAGAATTAAGAATCCTTTTAATCCAGCATTTTTCTAAATGTATTTACCTATAGGACTTCTTATGCCAGTATAAGAACTCTGCAAATCCCATAGTACTGATATCCAAAACATGCTCTAGAAAAAGTTTCATAGAATAACAGGTTTAATGATGATAATATTAAGTATATACTGAATTGTAAAGAATCTAGGTGATGATTTAAAGTCATATATTACCTTGATTTAATGTTTTAGTATTTTACATGTTTTTATATTAGTAAAGAAGGATATGTATCAATAAATAAAAGAATGATTTTTAGATATCATTGGATGAAATATGTTAACCTAAATTGCTAAGGTATTTCTGTGCTGTCTCTCATTTAGGACAAAACTTTTGGTTTGAAGAATAAGAAAGGAGCAAAGCAACAGAAGTTTATCAAGGCTGTTACACATCAGGTTAAATTTGGTCAACAGAATCCACGTCAGGTAAGTAATTTAAATTTCCATAGCTTTTTATGAATGTAGTATTAATACAGCCTCTGTTTCAGATAAAATAACTGATATTATTATATAATTGTATTTCAAAACAGAATCCTACTCAAAGCGTTTTTGCATCTTGGCCTTCATTACCAGCAGTACCTCTTGGATATTCTTCCAAGCCATTTTGATATAGCTCTCATTTATTCTAATAATGACTGCATGCCATACTTCAGTATAGGTGTATTATATTACTCCATTTCACTATTAATAAGTGATCACTTTGTTTCCAGCTTTCTGACACTAAGACCACCTCTAAAAGAAATACAGGTGTTCTTACATGTGTTTGTGCTTTTACTTCTGTGGCATAAATTATCTGGTAACAGACTCCAGATCAAGGGAAATGGATTTCTAATTTTAATCTTATAAATTTGCCTGATTGCTTTCCATGGAGGCTGTGGTACTTCACATTTTCATTTGCAGTACATGAGTAATAGGTACTAAAGTTCTTTTTAGTGTTTTCCAATCTGATAAGTATAAAGTGATGTCTTATTGTTACATTGTTTCCCTCACTACTGGAGAGTATCTTTTGTTTACTTGTTAGCTGTTTGGGTTTGCACTTGTGACTTGCCTGTTGAAATTATTTGCTTTATTTGTTGTCTTCTTCTTGTCAATTTATAAGATACCTTTTGTCTGCATTGCAGATAATTGGTAATATTTCAGTTATATTTTGCCATGTACCAATTTTTCACGTGTGTGTGTGTGTGTGTGTGTGTATATATATATATATATATATATAGTTTGATTTTGCCAGATACATTGCTAGCTTTTTTAAAATATGGTTAAATGGTCTCACCTGCCACTGGATTCTACATGTTTTTCCTAGATCATTTCTAATTACTTTATTTTTGTAGACTATAATTTGTCATATAAATTAATTTTATATATCTTAAAGTTCTCTGTTGCCCAGGCTGGTGTACAGTGGTGCAGTCTTTGGTCACTGCAGCCTCCACCTCCTGGGTTCAAGCCATCCACCCACCTCATCCTCCTAAGTAGCTAGAACTGTAGGTGCATGACACCACACCCAGCTAATTTTTGTATTTTTTGCAGAGACGGTGTTTGGCCATGTCACCCAGGCTGACCTCGCAGTCCACCCACCTTGGCCTCCCAAAGTGCTGGGATTACAGGCGTGAGCCACCATGCCCAGACTAAGTTTGTTTTCTTTTAAATGAATAGCTGCTTCCAGCAGCATTGTTTATCCAACTGAAATACCACTATTGACCAGCAGTCATAGTCATACATTGTTTAATGATGTGGATACAATCTGAGAAATGTGTTGTTAAGCAATTTAGTCATTGTGCAGATATCATAGAGTACTTACACAAATCTAGATATTACAGCCTACTGTATACTTAGCCTATATGGTATAACTTGTTGCTCCAAGGCATGTTACTGTACTGAATACTGTAGGCAGTTGTAACACTTCAGTAATGATTTGTATATCTGAACATAGAAAAGATAGAGTAAAAATGTGGTATTATAATATGATGGGACTACTGTCATATGTGGTCCGTCATTGACCTAAATGTCACAATGCTGTGCTTGACTGTATATTAAAGTCTCAAATAAGGCAAATCTTTTCCCCAAAATGGTATAACTTTTCTATTTTTCCTGGTTTTTCTTAGGCATTTATTCTTTCATATGAATTTTAAAATGAGTTTATCCATTGGCAACTCATTTGAAAAAAAAAATGTAGCCCCTTTTTCTTCAGGTTCTTTAGACTTCTCACTTCTAAAGATTTCATAAACGTGGATCTTTATTTTTTTAAAGTACCTTTTCCCCACCATTTCTATCTCCTTTTCATTAACTTCTGGAAACACATTTTTGTGATGTAGGAGAAAAGAAAGAATTTCTCATGTGTTTACAGATTTTTTTTTTAATTTGTTAATGAGTATTTGTGAGATAAATTTATCTTGCTCATGCTGTCTGCAAATCAGTGATTCAGCACTTTCCTTTCACACCCATTTCCCCAGCTTGATTCTAGAATCTAAAACTATTGGTCTTCCAAACTGCTAACTTAGTAGCCTAGTTTAGTAAAAATTAATGTTTAGACCTTGCAGTCAGATAGACTTGGGTGTGAATCTTCTATCTCTTTTGTTACATGGTCCTTAAATAGCAGCCCTGGTCTTTATCTGTATTGTGGAAGTGCAGTTATTCCTTGTTGTGTTATTCTGGTGGTTAAATAAGAAAACAATGTAAATCTTCTGATGAATATAGATACCAATATGTAAGAAGACTTGACTTTCTTCATTTAGCCCCTTTTCTAATCCTGTTTCCTCTTCCCCAACTTTTTCTTCTAGTGGCAAGTGTTTTGAGTGATTATTTAGGATTTCATAAACCTGGGAAAGTTATTAAATTTGTGTGCTGGCAGTTAGATTTGATAATATATTTAATATTATATTTTTGATACTTGCTTGAATAACTGGACATTTCTCTGTGAACATGGGGTACCTACCCGTCATATATAACATCGGAAATGAGCGGTAGTGTTGCTTTTAGAGCTGGACAGGAGGTATCCTTCTCTAGGTCCTGTGATATATGTGTCTTCTCCAGACCACTCTTTCCCTCAGGTAAGGAGTCACTCAAGCCAAGGCGATGTACCCACCCAGATTTTGCAACATCTCTTCCTACAGTAGTCTGACCCTGCCTTATCTGCCTACAAAGGCCTGTCCCCCATGCCCATCTCTAGCGAGGGTACATTGAGCTGCCAATATGTCTGAGGTAGCCAAAAGAATGGTGTATGCTAGGGGTTTGAAAAGAGCCTGCATCCATAACATTTCCTTTCTTCCTGCACTTTTGCCTCCCCCTACACCCAAAGTGGAATGAAATGGGGAGGAAAGAGGAGAAAGAAGAGTCAGGGACTGACTCTTGTGTTACTGCCATGCTTCAATATGGAACTCCATAGAGTCTGAGCATTTAAAATTTGAACCTGTCCTTCCAGGTCAAAAGGTTTATTTGTCAAGTAGGATAACAGGCCATATTTTATTCCTGAGCTTGATTTCTAATTTTAAATATTAAGATAAATGGCTTGTAGGCTTCCATTGTATTCTTGCTCTAGGCCCGACAGATGTTTGAGATGGGCCTGATAAGCAAAGGATGCTTCTATTAAAAATAAAATGACTTAAATTTTTTCTTTCAAAACATTTTTTCTGTTTAAACACATCTACATATAGGGTCATGTTCAGGATTTGGTATGTCTTTGACCTGATTATGGCATTTGGCCATTTCTTTCCTAAAATTTCCTTTTTCTTGAACACATTTTGTCCTGGTTTTCTACCTGCTTCTTTGATGTTTCTAGTTCTTTTTGTTGAGCTTTTTAGGTTCTTTTGTCCCATTTTATATGGATTTTCTTCAAGGAAGTGTCCTTTGCTCTTGCCACTTTTTTATGTTGTCCTTGAGTAATATAATAGCCAACATTTTAATCATCATCTGTAAGCTGCTATTTGTAAAGTCTTTATCTCTAAGCATACCCTGTCTAATTTCAGTGGAATCAATATCCATGTCCATCTGCTTTCAAAAGAGCTCCACCCAGATGCTCTGGGTGCATCTTTTACTCTGTATGTCTAAAACTAAGCTCATCTTCACCTCTTACCCTGAAACTTGTTCCTCCTGTATTCCCTTTCTTATTTAACAGCACTAACCATATACATGATAATCCTAGATTCCTCCCCCTTTATACTTCATGTTCATAGTCCTATCAGCTTTGTCTCCTAAAGATAGCTCTCTGTGTCTCCTTTTCTCCATTGTCACCACTAATGCTCATTTTAAGCTCTTATGTTTCCTTGTGTACAGCAGTTAAAACAGCCTCTTGCCTTTATTCTTGGATTCCAGATCCATCCTCCACAAATCTTGTCCCCTTGGTCTTTTATAAAATGTGACCTGATCTTGTTACTGGCTTACTTTAAACAGTTGAGTGGAACTCTGTTCAATCTACTGATACAATCTAAGCATCTCATTGATGTTTCTCATACTTTGTACCTCTAATCCCTGTAACTTTACATTGGCTGGCTCTTTCTGTATTTCTTTACTTGCCCATCAAGAAAAACTCATCCATAAGGTTATTGGCTCAATTTAATTTTCTTAGGTATCTGGGCATTCTTTGTTCCCAGAGCACTATATATTATGTTATAGTTGTTGACATGTCTGTCTTCCTGCTAGATTCTGAGCTTCTTTAAATAAGCATCTTTGTCTTTTCATTGTATTCCCTGTCATCTAACATAGGACCTGACATATAATATTTGGATGAATCCTCTAATCATATTAGGTATGTAAATCGTGTGCCTAGATTATGTTATATGCCATGTATTGTTTTGAATTGTTTTGTTTAATCTCCTTCATTGATCTAACCCAGTGTTTTTCCACAAGGGTACTATGTAGGTTTTTGGGGTGGTCTAATTCATTGTCATGTGGGACGGTACATTTCAGGATGCGTGCTTCTCTGATCTTCAAAATGAACCTGTACATTTTTGGGAAGTGGGTTGTTTTCACAGAAGAATATTGCAGGTGAAAACTATTTGCTAAAAATGCTGGGCATGTAGTAAATGCTTAATAAATGCTTGTTGCTGTAAAGCTTTTGCTTTTAACTAGGCATGGTACCATCATTACAATTTTGTTTGATAGTTTAACTACAACATTTAATAGACACTGTAAGGCCATTGTAACACTGATATTAAAAGGTAAGGACTATAAATATGCAAGTATCTTTGTTATGTTAATGCTTACTGTGTAGTAAAAACAATTTTGTGAGCAAATTTACATTGTAAAACTGGGAATATTATAGGTAGCACAGAGTGAAGCTGAAAAGAAATTGAAGAAGGATGACAAGAAGAAAGAATTACAGGAGCTAAATGAACTGTTCAAACCTGTAGTTGCTGCTCAAAAAATAAGTAAAGGTAAACTTTAAATTTCAGAAGTGTTATTTTTATCAAATGTAGCTTATGCTAAAAACTCTATTTATTTTGATATGTATTTTCTTAAGATAATAAGCCAGGTGTGTCTGCAATGAAAATAGTACTCCCTTCATCAAAATTATGTATGTCAGTGGCTTGCTTATGGTTTCTCTCTCTATATTCACATCGGTGTCATTGTACAGCTAAATTGCAGCCATGCGCCCCACACTTAAGGCAAAATTAGTAATTTAACAGACTGCTAATTGATTTATAACATTCTGTCTTTGGTAGTAGCCAAGGCAAAGCCATGGTTGAATAAACTGTATGTTCCAAGTTTCTGGCACTTTTCTGCCATGTATGTTTGTTTCTTTTTTGCTTCTTGCCCTATAGACACCAACTAGACAAAGCCTGTGAAATATCCTATGTTCTTGTTTGGTTTTCCACCCTCTGCCACCTTTTTTAGTAAGAATAAAAGAGAAAAAGTAGACATAAAATGCTACAGAAAGAACTTTAAAGAAATGCCTTACCAGTCACCCCTAGGTGCCATTTTCCTCTCACATCAGTGAATGGAAAATAACAAGTTAACCAAAATTAATCCTATTTCAGGTAGAATCTATACTTTACAATCTGGCAGATTGTAATACAAATACCATATGCCGTTTGACATAGGTGCAGATCCCAAGTCTGTGGTATGTGCATTCTTCAAGCAAGGACAGTGTACTAAAGGAGATAAGTGTAAGTTCTCTCATGACTTGACTCTGGAGAGAAAATGTGAAAAGCGAAGTGTTTACATTGATGCAAGAGATGAAGAACTTGAAAAAGGTAATGTTTTTAAAAACATCCTCTTAAAAATAAATGTATAATACTTTTGGTTTCTAATAAGATATTTATTAATTTGAAGAACCTTTCAATATTAATGGACTGTTTATAAAGAATAATTAATTGGGTTTATTTTTTTTTATAAAATATGAAAATTACCACAATATGCCCTTTAAGTAAATGAAGATGCTTTAAAAAACAGTGATTTATTTTGAATTTGTCTGTCACCCTTTCCTTCAGTACTGCCTTCTCATTTTTCCAAAGTACTTAGGAAGCTTCGGTGAATAATCTTAAAACTATTTCTGCCTTTGGTGTTTTAAGACAAACGTGAGGCCAGGAGAAGCAGCTAATGTCTATAATCCCAGCACTTTGGGAGGACAGGGCAGGAAGAATCACTTGAGCCCAAGAGTTCAAGACCAGCATAGGCAGCATAGTGAGAACCCATATCTACAAAAAAAAAAAAATGGAAAAATTAGTCAGGCGTAGTGGTGCAAACCTGTAGTCCCAGCTGCTTGGGAGGCTGAGGCAGCAGAATTGATTGAGCTCAATCAATCAATGCTGATTGAGGGTGTTCAAGGCTGCAGTAAGTCTTGATCATGCCATCACACTCCTGCCTGAGCAACAGAGTGAGACCCTGTTTCAACAAAAAGAACAATGTGTTAAGCCATGAGTCTTATAACACAGCATTCATGTCTAAGGAGATAGTGTGTCGTGGGAGCAATAGATAAAATTATAGTATTTAATCTTTACTTCTTTATTTAGATACTATGGATAATTGGGATGAGAAAAAGCTGGAAGAAGTAGTGAACAAGAAGCACGGTGAGGCGGAAAAGAAAAAACCAAAAACTCAAATAGTATGTCCTTTTCTTGAATTGAGATGCTGTGATATTTATCATTAGGGAGAATTATGTAGCAAAGGTATTTGCTGCTGTTTTCTATTAGATTATTCTCTAAGTTACTGGAAAATTTGATTTCATCAAGATAAGGTACATTGAGCTTAATTTTTGGAATTTAGAAATTAGATTTTATAAAATTACATTCTTGTTCAGGAATAGCTGAACAAGAATAAAACTATGATACTGAAGTCCTTTAAATGCAATTTTCTGAAGTGAACTTTCTCAAATATGGATAAACACAAATATATATTCAGAAAAAATCTCTATTTTTTTGTATAGAGTAGAGGGTGGCCTGTTAAACTAGCACACTTAATAATTTAGTTTTAATAGGGAGAAATTTTTTTAATTATAAGGTTTAAAATATTATGACATATGAATTCCAGAATGAATTTTTGGTAGGTAGTGGCTCTAGTACTCCAGAAAATGTAGGTTTAAAAATTGGTTCCTTCTCAAACTCTGCATTTATGTCCATATATTTATTTATAGTTCAGTTACAGTGAAAATTCTTGCTATGCTAGAAAAATTTCGAATACTACTTTCATACGCATCTGTTATATTTGTTGGAGGGGGTGGATACTGTGTGTTAATTTCTCTCATTTGCAAAGCTTATTACTTGAGGCTTAAATACAATTGTGTCTTCCATCCATGTTGTGAAGGGTCACTCTCTTTTGTGTTCCTTTTGTACCTTGCTTCTGTATACTGCATGTGATTAGTTTTATTTAGGAAAGATCAAACCAAAGAAAATCATTGATTTTATTTTTTTATAACCAATTGTATGTTCTGATTTGGGGAGTATATTTATAAAGGGTAACTGAAACAAGTCATTTTTGTATGATTCAGAGTTTAGAACAAGTGAAAACTTTGTATAGATTCCCTTTTAAGGGAACTTGCCATTGTTTTAAGTATTTTAAGATGAACTTCTGTTGCATTTCTACACAGAATAGAGGCTAGACAGAGCACCCTTACATGCAGAAATGAATAGAATGTATTTGTGTAATAGAACATGCTTGTGAAGAGAATGTACTTGTTCCATATACGTAAACATTTACCTTGGAAATGGCTTACACTGAGCCACCGCTTGTGAATAATATTGTCTCTATAGGTGTGCAAGCATTTCCTTGAAGCTATTGAAAACAACAAGTATGGCTGGTTTTGGGTATGCCCTGGCGGGGGTGATATTTGCATGTATCGTCATGCACTTCCTCCTGGATTTGTGTTGAAAAAAGATAAAAAGAAAGAAGAGAAAGAAGATGAAATTTCATTAGAAGATCTAATTGAAAGAGAGGTATCCTTTTCCTACCATAAAAACCAAAGCAATATTTACTGTGAAATTCTAATACTTACCACTTGGGGGCAATAGCCTGTTAACGAAAGAAAAAAAATACTGTGATCTATTCCCAAAGTTGCCCTACTTTAATTATTATTGTATGTCTAAAATGTAAACCTTACCTTAGCCAATCATGACATTAATTTTAGGATTGTGAAACAATTTTTTAAGTACTAGATATTGACTTATCAAATTGTTTCTGTAAGATCAAGTTAGTAAAAATGCTTAGTTCTCAGATTGCATTTTTGTAGTTTTAGATTTTTTACCCTGATATTTTTTGGTTTTCACTAGTATATTAGTTATTAGCATATGTATGAAAGAAGACACTCTAGTTTGTTAATTATATGTTTTATCATCAGCTCTGGACTCAAACACTCACTCTGCTTATAGAAGGGAATGAGTCTGAAGCAAATATTCAGCTACTCATCTTTGGCTCAGTACAGAACAGTTTTACTCTATGCAGATTTTGAGATTATTCAAAATATTCGATTTAGGGTTATATATTACAAACCATATTCATTTTGCCTTAAATAGACATATTGTTTAGTGTCTCACTCAGGATATAACATTAGTATATTAGAAAATATAGACTTCAGAGTCAAGTATATTTAAAATAGTTTGTATACTGGTTCTGTGACACGTTAACTATTCATCTTTGGTTAATTCCCCCATTACCCTTTGTTCACTTATTTGTGGGGATCAGGGCATTGGCATGTATAAAGTGTTTAATACCTGGCAGGTGTTGAGCTGTTCTATATATTTATTATTTGATTATAGGCCCTAAAGAGCAGGTGGGGTTTTTTCGTTTAGTTTTGTTTCTCATTTCCTCAGGAACACAAATGAAACTTGGATATTGTCATAACAATATCCAACAATGCCTTTTATAATACATTTATTATTTTCAGCAGTTGATTCATGTTAAAACAATTTCTTATGACAAGTTTTACTCACCTTCAATGTTGAGAAGAAATCTAGGTTAGAAGAATATATTCTTAGTGTTTGTATCTCTGGATACTCATTTTGCTCATTGCCATGCAAAGTAAAAAAAAAAAGTTTATTCAGATTTAATATTTTCAGGATAGTCATAGGTAAGGAATTAATCACATTAAGAGAAAACTGCTATGAAGCATTATTTGAGGTGACTTCTGTGGAAAAAAAATTAACTCTTTATCATTGCAGCGTTCTGCCCTAGGTCCAAATGTTACCAAAATCACTCTAGAATCTTTTCTTGCATGGAAGAAAAGGAAAAGACAAGAAAAGATTGATAAACTTGAACAAGACATGGAAAGAAGGAAAGCTGACTTCAAAGCAGGGAAAGCACTAGTGGTATGTCTCAGACTCACCCAAACTGATTGTTTATTCTTCTGTGTCACGTAAGATTTTGTCCTTATTTCCTCAGTAACAAGGAATGTTTAGATTTTTGTCCTGAGTTTATATATTTGTGTTTCTGAATAGATCAGTGGTCGTGAAGTGTTTGAATTTCGTCCTGAACTGGTCAATGATGATGATGAGGAAGCAGATGATACCCACTACACCCAGGGAACAGGTGGTGATGAGGTAAGAGGAAGCTTTATGCCTTATCTCCTTATGTTAATTGAAAGAAACAATAGAGAATACCACAACATGGTTAAGAGCCACCAACATTAGAGCCACAGTGCCTGGGTTCAAGTCCTTATGTCAACTACGGGAAATTACTTAACTCTAGGCCTCCATCCTCATCTGTAATATGGAGGTAATGATACATCATTAGAAGTTGGTGAGAATTAAATTAGTTCATGAATTAGTAGTTCTTTATAGAACTTAGGACAGTGCCTAGTATGTGGTTGAGTGCTATATGTATTACCTGTAAAAAGTATGTTTTATCCTCCCTTTAAAAGAAGAAGTTCTTTTTGTTTAATATTTTATGCTTAAAAAAAGTTATGGGACAAGTGCACTAATTTAAAAATACAAAGTAGGGAGCATGAGACAATAGCACAGTCATTAGCTTGTTAACAGAGTTAGTAATAACAGATAAAATTCATTTTTTGCGTAGTTATAAAATTCTGGCCTCTCAGTTGAAAGAAAAAATCATTCTCTCTATATAAAAATGTAATGGCAGAGGAAGACGTTTCACATACCACCTTGCTATTTTTTTTAAAAGAAGTTTAGAAAAAAAAAATTTTAACAATAGATATTTTGTTTTTTATAGAGACGATGTCTAGCTTTGTTGCCCAGACTGGTCTTGAACTCCTAAGCTCAGGTGACCCTCCATCTCGGCCTCCCAAAGTGCTGGGGTTACAGGTGTGAGCCTCCACACCTGGCCAGTAATTGGTCTTTTGTTTTCACTTGGGTCAGTGATAATTTTGGCTCATTAACATAAATGTCAAGAGTAAAATAAAACTTCTTATTTGTTAACAGTTTTCTTTTCTTTATGTTGTTAAAGGTTGATGATTCAGTGAGCATAAATGACATAGATTTAAGCCAGTACATCCCAAGAGATGTAGATGAAACAGGTATTACTGTAGCCAGTCTTGAAAGATTCAGCACATATACTTCCGATAAAGATGGTAAGTAGGCTAACTTTTGCCTAATTTTAAGAACTAGGAAGCTGTCTAAATGGGGTTATACCAGGCTTGGCCAACTTAGATGTGTTCAGGTACCAGACTGGTAACATAAATGTGTGGTTTGACCATATGTAAAAGCAATAATAAAGAGTGAAGGATGAAGACCTGAGCAGCTGGGTAGATATTAAAATCATTAACATAAACTAGAAGAGACAAAAATGAACTTGGAGTTAAAGCCAGTGAGTTTACTTTGGGACCTCATGAGTTTGAGATTTTTTCATTATCAAAAGTGGCACTATCTAGGATATTGTATAGACATGAGCACCCTGCACAGAATATCAGTGTTTTAAGGTAGGTAAAAGAAGGAATGCTTAGGAAAGACATTGAGAAGGTCAGAGAAAAATTAAGAAACAAGTTTCCAAAGAAGCAAGTAGGGTGAAAAAGAATATAAATAAGTTGCTAATTGTAATTGGTTATAGGAATAGAGTGCCAGATTCATTGAGACTGCAGTAACATTGAGAAGAAAAATGAATACAGTCCTCTCTCTCTCTTAATGTTTAGAGGAAACATGGTCATGGGAAGGGCTTTTTAGGGTATGGAAAACCTAAATGTATCTGTAGGTGAGAAAAAGAGGATCTGGTAAGGAGGAAAAGTTGAAGATAAAGGGAAATTAGTTATGGAAGCAAGACGTGAAAGTATAAATAATGAGTTAGGTGTGAGAATGGAGGGAAGGCTGACTAGGATTGTTGGTATAATTTATGTCTAATTGTGCCTTGAGTTAGGTGCTTGAAGAAAGGGGTGAAAGTTTGGCATCCTTGCTATGGGAGAAAAAGGCAGAAGAAATGCCAATTAAGGCAAAAGCTGAGACAGAAAAGGCTGAACCTTATTTTTACAATAAAAGCACACAAGCTATAACTTGAAAAACCAGCTTGCCCTCCCAAGATCTGAGAGTGTTATCAAAGCATTGTCTTGCTAGTATTTAGATTGACTTGCTTTTTATAGAAGTGGGCTTTGTTTACTATAGGCACAACTGCAAATACTTTAGAGATTATAAAATTCCCAAGACTTTGTCATCAGAGATGTTTGAAATAGCTGAAATCTAAATTAGGCTGTTTAAAAAGGTCTTTGTGTAAATGTTAATGGCACGGAACAAAAAAGGCAGCATTTTTGTTTTCTCAGTCATTTTAATCTATAAGGAAAAGTAGCTGTATACCACTAGGTTTTTTTTTTTTTAACCATTTGATTACATGATGAAGATTTTCTGCTGTCGCAATCACAGCATTACAACACCATGATTTAAATACTATTTACAAAACCAAAAGCCAAGTAGCTGCTTACATTACAAACATTTTTTGGTTTCCATAACCATTTATTCAGATAAAATACTGTATGGAAATTTACTAATTAAAATCTAATTGCTCAGTCATGTAGGGAACACAGAGTTGTAGAAGAAACAATTAAGCAGTCAAATGTCTACAGTGAAAAACAGTATTTTATACTAAATATAGAAAATTGGTACAAATAAGCTCAGAAAAGAATGATCAGTTCTTGCTGGAGTAATTCTAGGGAAGGCTTTCATGGAGAAAAGGAAAAGAGGAAGTGTAATATCAGTCTGTGTTGTCTATTGCTAATGTAGGATGGTGTTTTCTGCTTCTACACCTTATTGATTCCAATTTTTATTTTTAGAAAACAAATTAAGTGAAGCTTCTGGAGGTAGGGCTGAAAATGGTGAAAGAAGTGACTTGGAAGAGGACAACGAAAGAGAGGGACCGGAAAATGGAGCTCTTGATGCTGTTCCTGTTGATGAAAATCTTTTCACTGGAGAGGATTTGGATGAACTAGAAGAAGAATTAAATACACTTGATTTAGAAGAATGACACCAAACAAGTCGATGAAAAAATTAAGTCAGCTCAGCAGGAGTTGAAATTGACTACATTAATTTTTTCCACCTAGAATCAACAGGATGTTTATTTCTCATGCTGATTCTGGAGGACTTACCCTCCTACAAAAAAGGAATATTGTTCGTACGTCTTCTCTTCTGACTTTGGCTTCATCTCATAGTAAGTTCAGAGTAGTTCATAATAAATTGAAAACATAATGGTCATTGCAGAAAATGGTTGATTGTTGTAACTGTCCACCCAAGTAAGAAGTGTATCTGCTTTTCCATCTTTTGGTTTTCATTTGGGCATGTGCTATTACCAGAAAAAACAAACTTACATTTAAAATACCCTTCATTTGACAGAGTTTTTAATGAGTGATTTAATTTCCTTTATATTTGTATGTTTAGAAGACTGCCTAAAACGTGAGCACTGTACTTCATAAAGGAAACTGCATATGCAGATTCAGTATTGTATATCTTTGGACAATTAGATGGACATTTAAAATGGAACTTCTTTTATCTGACAGGATCAGCTACAATGCCCTGTGTTAAATTGTTTAAAAGTTTTCCCTTTTCTTTTTTGCCAATAAAGTTGTAAATAAAGACTATCATACATTAAAATCCAAATATGGGCCTTCTTTTAAGTTTTTCTATGAAAAATTTAACATTTCTAGCTTAAGTATTTTAACTAAATATCTGTTATAGTATCACATAAGGCATGTTTTCTTAATGCTTATTACAGAACCATCTATAGTACTGACAGTACTACTATGAATTTAATAAAACAAATACTAAGCTTCCAAAAAGAGACTGTAGGTGGTGTTAAAAAAAGAGTAACTTCTGAATTGATATATCATCAACTGAATTAAATATCACCTGCAGTTGAATCAAGTACTGGTTAAGAACGTTGTTGAGATCTATGGTGTTAAAATAGTACATACTAATATAAGTGTAAACAAATTCACCAAAAAACTTTGGGCTAAGATCCCATGAAAAATTAGGGTGATAATACATTTAAAATAGAAACAATTTGCTAGTGACATAGTATGAGCTACACCTTTTTTATTGTTATATATTTTCAAATAATATGATGCTGCTTTTGTTATTTGCAAACATAAATGGATTTTAAGGCAACTAAGATAAGAGCACTAAAATGTCAGGGGAGCTGGGCCCTAACCTCATTTCTGCGTCAGATAAATTGTATGATTTTTAAATCTCTGAACCTGAGTTTCTTTATTTGCCTATTAAAGTTAAGACTCAATGATCTGGCTGGGCATGGTTGATCACACCTGTAATCCCATCACTTTGGGAGGCCGAGGCAGGCGTTTCAGTTGAGATCAAAGACCAGCCTGGCCAGCATGGCAAAACCCCATCTCTACTAAAAATACAAAAATTATCCAGGCATGGTGGTGTATGCCTGTAATCCCAGCTACTCAAGACGCTGAGGCAAGAGAATCGCCTGAACCCTAGAGGTGGAGGTTGAAGTGAGCCAAGATGGTGCCTAAGAAATTCATGATTGCAAATCTTGTCAAATGATAACATAGAAGTTGATAAAGAAATTGACTTCCTAGTTGTTTAGTACTAGTACTATATAACTGACAGTTTTTAAATATAGACCATCAGAAGCCAAGTTTATTTCCTAGCTACAATGAAAGTATACTTAAATACTTTATATATAAAAAAAGACAGCTTGAGTTTTAAAGTTTATGTTCATGAAAGATTTGTTCCATTCTTTTTGTGAAAGACTTTAAATGGTACTTGCTGCATTATTTAATAATGAAACATTTTCAAAATAGTCTAAAGAGCTTAAACCTTTTTTTCTATTTTGAAGTCATCTAAAACATTTTTTAAGAATTTATCTTATACATAAACGTTAGAATCCATTTACTTAAGACCAAGCTTGCTCAACCCACAGCCTCCATGCCACATACCGCCCAGAATGGCTTTGAATGCAGTCTTACATGAATTTGTAAACTTAATACATTATGAGATATTTTTTGCAATTTATATATGTGTGTGTGTGTATATATATATATATATATAAATTGCATTTTAGGTTCTGGGGTACATGTAAAGAACATGCAGGATTGTTACATAGGTACATACATGGCAATGTGGTTTGCTGCCTCCATCTCCATCACCTATATCTGGCATTTCTCCCCATGTTAATCCCTCCCCAACTCCCTACCCCCGACTGTCCCTTCCCTAGTCCTCCCCCACAGACCTCAGTGTGTGATGCTCCCCTCCCTGTGTCCATGTGTTCTCATTGTTCAACACCCACCTATGAGTGAGAACATGCAGTGTTTGATTTTCTGTTCCTGTGTCAGTTTGCTGAGAATGATGGTTTCCAAGTTCATCCATGTCCCTACAAAGGACACAAACTCATTGTTTTTTATGGCTGCATAGTATTCCATGGTGTATATGTGCCACATTTTCCCTGTCCAGTCTATCATTGATGGGCATTTGGGTTTGTTCCAAGTCTTTGCTATTGTAAACAGTGCTGCAGTGAACGTTTCTGTGCATGTGTCCTTATAATAGAACAATTTATAATCCTTTGGATATATACCCAGTAATGGAATTGCTGGGTCAAATGCAATTTCTATTTCTAGATCCTTGAGGAATCTCCACACTGTCTTCCACAATGATTGAACTAATTTACACTCCCACCAACAGTGTAAAAGTGTTCCTATTTCCCCACATCCTCTCCAGCATCTGTTGTCACCAGATTTTTTTGTTTTTATGAAAGAAAGAAAGAAAGAGGAAGAGAAAGGGGGAGAGAGAACAGGAATCTTGCTCTATTGCCCAGGTTGGAATGCAGTCTAAAATTAGGTATTGAAGACCTCTTTTATGCCAATAATTGTGCTTAACAACGGAGACAGGAAGGAATAAGGGAAGAAAATAACAAACAAACAGCCAACCATTATCTCATTTGAATTTGTGAAATGCTATGCAATTGCTGAAGAGCGATTTACTTCCAATTATATGGTCACTTTTAGTATAGGTGTAATATAATACTGAGAAAAATGTATGTTTTATGCATTTGGGGTGGAGAAGTCTATAAATATTGACTTTACTTGTTTCAGGTCTGAATTCAAATCATAAATGTCCTTGTTAATTTTCTATCTCGTTGATCAGTCTAATGTTAACAATGTGGTGTAAAGTCTCCCGCTGTTATTATGCGGGAGTCTAAGCCTCTTTATAAGTCATTAAAAACTTGTCTTATGTATCTGGGTGTTCCTGTATTGGGTGCATATATGTTTATGATCATTAGCTCTTCTTGTTACATTGATCCCTTTACCATCATGTAATGTCCTTCTTTGTTTTAGTCTTTATTACTATTAATGTCTGTTTTGTCAGAGACGAAAATTACAACTCCTGTTTTTTGGGGTTTTTTTCTGCTCTCGATTTGATTGGTGAATCTTCCTACATCGCTTTGTTTTGAGTCTTTGTGTGTCCTTGCATGTGAAATAGATCTGGATACAGCGTGCCGATAGGTTTTGACTTATTATGGTGATACTCTTTA
>CAUYLG010001731.1:0-26008 GCA_963573385.1 Cacajao melanocephalus | reverse complement strand
TATGGTGTTAGGTCTTATGTTTAAGTCTTTAATCCATCTGGAGTTAATTTTAGTGTAAGGTGTCAGGAAGGGGTCCAGTTTCTGCTTTCTGCACATGGCTAGCCAGTTTTCTCAACACCATTTATTAAACAGGGAATCCTTTCCCCATTGCTTGCTTTTGTCAGGTTTGTCAAAGATCAAATGGTTGTAGATGTGTGGCATTACTTCTGAGGCCTCTGTTCTGTTCCATTAGTCTATACCTCTGTTTTGGTACCAGTACCATGCTGTTTTGATTACTGTAGCCTTGTAGTATAGTTTGAAGTCAGGTAGCGTGATGTCTCCAGCTTTGTTCTTTTTGCTTAGGATTGTCTTGGCTATGCGAGCTCTCTTTTGGTTCCATATGAAGTTTAAGGTGGTTTTTTCTAATTCTGTGAAGAAAGTCTTTGGTAGCTTGACAGGGATAGCATTGAATATATAAATTACTTTGGACAGTATGGCCATTTTCACAATATTGATTATTCCTAACCATGAGCATGGAATGCTTTTCCTTCTGTTTGTGTCCTCTCTTATTTCCTTGAGCAGTGGTTTGTAGTTCTCCTTAAAGTGGTCCTTCACATCCTTTGTTAGTTGTATTCCTAGGTACTTTATTATCTTTGTAGCAATTCTGAATGGCAGTTTGTTCTTGATTTGGATCTCTTTAATTCTGTTATTGGTGTATAAAAATGCTTGTGTTTTCTGCACAGTGATTTTGTATCCTGAGACTTTGCTGAAGTTGCTTATCAGTTTCAGGAGATTTTGGGCTGAGACAATGGGGTCTTCTAAATATACAATCATGTCATCTGCAAATAGAGACAATTTGACTTCCTCCTTTCCTAACTGAATACCTTTTATTTCTTTTTCTTGCCTGATTGCTCTGGCTAGAACTTCCAATACTATGTTGAATAGGAGTGTGAGAGAGGGTATCCTTGTCTAGTGCCAGATTTCAAAGAGAATACTTCCAGTTTTTGCCCACTGAGTATGATATTGGCTGTGGGTTTGTCTTAAATAGCTTTTATTATTTTGAGATACGTTCCACTGATACCTAGTTTATTGAGAGTTTTTAGCATAAAATGCTGTTGAATTTTGTCAAAGGTCTTTTCTGCATCTATTGAGATAATCATGTGATTTTTGTCTTTGGTTCTGTTTATGTGGTGAATTATGTTTATAGACTTGTGTATGTTGAACCAGTCTTGCATCCCCAGAATGAAGCCTTCTTGATAGTGATGGATAAGCTTTTGGATGTGCTGTTGCAACTGTTTTGCCACTATTTTATTGAAGATTTTTGCATCTATGTTCATCATGGATATTGGCCTTAAATTTTCTTTTTTTGTTGAGTCTCTGCTGGGTTTTGGTATCAGGATGATGTTGGTCTCATAAAATGATTTGGGAAGGATTCCCTCTTTTTTAATTGTTTGGATTAGTTTCAGAAGGAGTGGTACCAGCTCCTCTTTATATGTCTGGTAGAATTCGGCTGTGAAGCCATCTGGACCTGGGCTTTTTTTTGTTGGTAGGCTATTAATTGCTTCCTCACCTTCAGCCCTTGTTATTGGTCTATTCAGGGTTTCAACTTCTTCCTGGTTTAGGCTTGGGAGGGTGCAATTGTCCAGGAATTTATCCATTTCTCCAGGTTTACTGGTTTATGTCCATAGAGTTGTTGGTAGTAATCTCTGATGGTAGTTTGTATTTCTGTGGAATTGGTGGTTATATCCCCTTTATTGTTTTTTTATTGTGTCTGTTTAATTATTCTCTCTTTTCTTTTTTTTATTAATCTAGCTAGCAGTCTGTCTATTTTTTAGATCTTTTAAAAAAACCAGCTCTTGGATTTCTTGATTTTTTTTGAAGGGTTTTTTGTGTCTCTATCTCCTTCAGTTCTGCTCTGATCTTAGTTATTTCTTGTCTTCTGCTAGCTTTTGAGGTTTTTTGATAGTGCTCCTATAGCTCTTTCAATTTTGATGACATGGTGTCTATTTTAGTTCTTTCCTTGCTTCTCTTGTGGGCATTTATTGCTATAAATTTTCCTCTAGACACTGCTTTAAATGTGTCCCAGAGATTCTGGTATGTTGTGTCTTCATATTTATTGGTTTCAAAGAACATCTTTATTTCTGTCTTCATTTCATTATTTATCCAGTCAACATTCAAGAGCCAGTTGTTCAGTTTCCATGAAGTTATGCGGTTCTGAGTTAGTTTCTTAATCCTGAGTTCTAACTTGATTGCACTGTGGTCTGAGAGACTGTTTGTTACGACTTCCATTCTTTTGCAGTTGCTGAGGAGTGATTTACTTCCAATTATGTGGTCAATATTAGAGTAGGTGCAATATGGTGCTGAGAAGAATGTATATTCTGTGGATATGGGGTGGAGAGTTCTATAAATGTCTATTAGGTCCGCTTGGTCCAGATCCGAGTTCAAGTCCTGGATATCCTTATGAGTTTTCTGTCTTGTTGTTCTGTCTTTGACAGTGGAGTGTTAAGGTCTCCCACTTTTATTGTGTGGGAGTCTAAGTTTCTTTGTAGGTCATTAAAGACTTGCTCTATGTATCTGGGTGCTCCTGTATTGGCTGCATATATATTTAGGATCTTAGGCTCTTCTTGTTGCATTGATCTTTTTACCATTATGTAATGCTCTTCTTTGTTTCTTTTGATCTCTGATAAGTTTAAAGTCTATTTTATCAGAGACTAGGATTGCAACTCCTGCTTTTTTTTTTTTTTTGCTCTGCATTTGCTTGGTAAATCTTCCTCCATCCCTTTATTTTGAGCCTGTGTGTGTCATTGCACATGAAATGGGTTTCCTGGATACAGCACACTGATGGGTTTTGATGTTTTACCCAATTTGCCAGTCTGTGTCTTTTGATTGAAGCATTTAGCCCATTTACATTTAAGGTTAATATTGTTATGTGTGAATTTGATCCTGTCATTTTGATGCTAGCTGGTTGTTTTGCCCATTAGTTGACACAGTTTCTTCATTGTCCTGATGCTCCTTACCATTTGGTGTGTTTTTGGAGTGGCTGACATTGGTTGTTCCTTTCTATGTTTAGTGCTTCTTTCAGGATCTCTTGTAAGGCAGGCCTGGTGGTGACAAAATCTCTCAGCAATTGCTTGTTCAAAAAGGATTGTATTTCTCTTTTGCTTATGAAGCTTAGTTTGGCTGGATATGAAATTCTAGGCTGAACGTTCTTTTCTTTAAGGATCTTGAATATTGGCCCCCACTCTCTTCTGACTTGTAGGTTTTCTGCAGAGAGATCTGCTGTGAGTCTGATGGGCTTCCCTTTGTGGGTAACCCAACCTTTCTCTCTGGCTTCCCCTAGCACTTTTTCCTTCATTTCAACCCTGGTGAATCTGACAATTATGTGCCTTGCGGTTGCTCTTCTTGAGAAATATCTCTGTGGTATTCTGTATTTCCTGAACTTGAATATTGGCCTGCCTTGCTAGGTTGGGGAAGTTCTCCTGGATAATATCCTGAAGAGTGTTTTCCAGCTTGGATTCATTCTCCCTGTCACATTCAAGTACACCTATCAAATGTATATTAGGTCCTTTCTCATTACCCCATATTTCTTGGAGGCTTTGTTCATTTCTTTTCACTCTTTTTTCTCTAATCTTGCCTTCCTGTTTTATTTCATTGAGTTGATCTTCAATCACTGATATCCTTTCTTCTGCTTGGTTGATTAGGCTATTGAAACTTGTATATATTTGTGAAGTTCTCATGTTGTGTTGTTTAGCTCCATCAGTTCATTTATATTCTTCCCTAAGCTGTTTATTCTTGTTAGCATTTTGTCAAACCTTTTCTCAAGGTTCTTAGTTTCTTTGCATTGGGTTAGAGCATGTTCTTTTAGCTCTGAGAAGTTTATTATTACCCACCTTCTGAAGCCTGTTTCTGTCAATTTATCAGACTTATTCTCCATCCAGCTTTGTTCCCTTGCTGGTTAGGAGTTGTGATTCCTTGGAGGAGGAAAGGCGTTCTGGTTTTTAGTGTTTTCATCTTTTTGTGCTTGTTTCTTCCCATCTTTGTGGATTTATCTACCTGCAGTCTTTGTAGTTGGTGACTTTCGGATGGGGTCTCTGAGTGGATGTCCTTTTTGTTGATGTTGAAGTTATTTCTTTCTGTTTCTTAGTTTTCCTTCTAACATTCAGGCCCCTCTGCTGTAGGACTTCTGGAGATCCGCTCCAGACCCTGCTTGCCTGGGGATCACCTGCAGCAGCTGCAGAACAGTAAGGGTTGCTGCCAGTTTCTTCTTCTGTTATCTTCATCCCAGAAGGATACCTGCCAGATGTCAGCCTGAGCTCTCCTTTATGAGGTGACTCTTTGAATATACAGAAGTCGGGAGCTGCTTGAGGAGACAGTCTCTCCCTTATAGGAGCTCAAGTGCTGAGCTTTGAGCTCTATTGTTCCATTTAGAGCTGCTGGGCAGGTACATTTAAGTCTGCTACAGTAGAACTCATAACTGCCTTTTTTCTTAGGTGCTCTGTCCCGGGAAGGTGGGGCTTTATTTATAAGTTCCTGACCTGCTGCTGCTGCCTTTTTTCTGAAATACATTTCCCAAAAAGGAGGTAGCCTAGTCACAGTCTGCCAGCAGTGGCATTGCTAAGCTGTTGTGAGCTCTGCCCAGCTGCTGTGTGACCTTCCTTGCAGTTTTGTTTATAGAGGTATAGTTAGAACTGCCTCAGTAATGGCAGATTGCCTTTGTAATGGTGGATTGCCTTGGTAATGGCTGACTGCCTCAGTAATGGTGGACTGCCTTGGTAGTGGTGGACTGCCTCAGTAATGGCAGACACCCTTTCCCCCACAGAGCTGGACTGTCCCGTGTCCAGCTGCACTTGCTGTGAAACTCTCAATACAGAGAGTTTCAGATTGCTGGCCTTTGTGGGGGTGGGACCTGCCCAGCCAGATCACCTGGCTCCCTGTTTCAGTTCTCTTTTTTTCAGTTGAACAGGCAGCTCTGTCTCCCAGGCGTTCCAGAAGCCAGTTGAAACAGCACCCGGATTTGTGTGAATTTTTGTTTGGAGACCCGCAGTGCCATCTGAAACAGTGATGCTAGAAATTCGTGACACTTTTCAGCCTGGGAATCTCCTGGTCTGTGGGCAGTAATAACTCATTTGGAAATGCAGTGATCACTCACCTTCTGTGTTGTTCTCACTGGGAACTGCACTCCAGAGCTGTTCCTATTCTGTCTTCTTCCTCTCCATGTATTCTTATTATTTGTTTATGTCCATAGAATTTTTACTTTAGTATAATATAAACCTTAGGACTAATTAAATTGGAAGTACATTCTAAAGGCTATTTATTCTACTATTCTATGTTAACTTATAAACTAAACAATAGAAAAAAATCATTTTTTTCCTCTATGGTAAATCTTAGATTAATTTTGACAAGCTCAGCATGATAATCTAACTTGCTTTACAATTTTATGTCAAGATTTATGTCAAAACACACACACACACACACACACACACAGCATCCATCAACTCTTAAAAATTTCTTCTAATTGATTGGTTAGAAAATGAAAGATTTACACAGTATATTAGATAAAAGAACAAGCTATGAAGCTAAAATACTAATTACTAATGACAGAAGGGCAATAACATTTATGGGGAAAAGTATCTCTTCCCCTGAAGTATCGTAAAGGACATCTATTAAAGATTGCTTCAGTGCTTCTCAAGGGTTAAACAAGACAATCAAATTAAATTCATATTTGCATATGCATATATATGGTTGAGCAGTATAAATACCACCTTTATGTCTAATAAATTATAATACATGAAAAAGATGGACTGCTCGTCTTCAACACATTCTATTTAAATCTCTTCTGTGAACTGAAGTGTGGAGTTCACAGGGTGCATGATAGCTTTCCGGGCTTTTAGGTTCTCAAAGCATTTGAGAAGGATCATAATTCTGTAAACAAACAGAGTCCTCTCTAAATAACCAAATTAAGTACCTTATCATAATTAAAATAATGTTCCTAAAGCACATGATCCAAATCGAGCCCAAGAATTAATTGAAAATATAAACAGAAAATAAAGAATATTAAATATAAAACTTAAACTATCCACAAAATCTCCTTACATAAAGAAATATGTTACATGATGACAGTGAAGGTTACATATTTGCTATAAACATATTGTTTACATATTTGTTACATTTTGCTGGAAATCTGTCACTGCAACAGAACCATCTCCAGGATCCACTTCACTTCTTTACAACAGCTTACTCTATGACAAACCCGAGTGCCCAATCCTACCTCCCTGCACAAAGAAGATTCAGGTGTACACTTCTTTGCCAAAAACTTTAATGACAGTAGTCTTTATGTATGTTTCAGTCCCACTGATAAGTGCAGGAGGCAACTTGAGAAGAAATGATTGCGTATGAACTAGAGTCTTGGCAAATATATCAGGATATCAACACTGTATATAGCTAGAAGTCATTGGTTTCCAGAAGTCTTGGCCAAATCCCCTAGAGGGGCATAGGAATGATGTGGAGTCGGGGGAGCATTAGGGTGGGAGCCATGGAGAGTTCCACATGTCAAACAAGCACCAGCTACAAATGACTGTTCTGAAAGACTCAGCATTGGTACACCGGAAAATACCCAGTAAATGTGGTAGACACAAAAAACGTAAAATTTGGCAATTTATTAATGTTATTTTTGATTACCAAAACAAAACCCCCAAAATCTGAAATGATGATATTTAAACCATAGACTGTAGTGACTGCACAGGCAGTAGTGATAGTGAATGAATACTTTAAATTCAGTTCTGGTGGCAACTATGACCCAAGGTGATATTTTCTGAATTTATTACTTTAGAAAATAAGTGATACAATTTTATTTGTTTAATTTTTACAAAGATAGAATCCTTCATAACCGAGAAATACTATTGGCTTTTATTCTCTAAGAGTTTAGGAATGGCTGTAAACTTTAGTTTTATTTGATCATGTGTTCACATCTCCATGTTAACAAGTTGGCATGTGATGAATGGTATTCAGCTAAAGCCACTGAAGTACTGCAATATAGGGAAAACCAAACCATACAGTGTTTTTAGTGGGCTGTCAAGATACTCGATGTTTTCCAAGCATTTTCTACTGTATTATATAAGGTTTCCTCTAGATATTTCAAATGTTGCACAGTTTAATATCCCTATATTCACTCTTCTCAAAGCAGACACTGGCAGGCCAGACATGATGGCTTATGACTATAGTCCCAGCACTGTGGGAAGCTGAGATGGAGGGTGCGATTGCTTGAGTCAGGGAGGTCAAGGTTGCAGTAAGCCATGACCATACCATTGTACTCCAGTATGGGAGACAAAATGAGACCCCTGTCTCAAAAGAAGCCTCCCAAAAACAACAAAGTGGAAAGCAGACATTGGCCATCATCTCTCTTTAGAAAACTGAACCTTAACCTCCAAAGAAATGCCATTGCCTTATTTATACACTCCTGTGCACTTCTTTCAAAGCGTTTATAGTGATTCATTAAATCTACTACCTATATATCTGTCTATCTATCTATTTATCTATTTGCCTATCTATCTGTCATCTACATATCTCTGCCTATCTATCAGTCATCTATCTATCTATCCATCTATCTATCTGTCTGTCTGTCTATCTATCATCTACACATATCTATCTATCTATCATCTATCTATCTATCTATCTATCATCTATCTATCTATCTATCTATCTATCTATCTATCTATCTAGCTTGCTTGGTTATTAACTTACCCTATTTATTCCCTCACACAGACTTATGGGCCTTATGCTCCAACAGCTTAGGCCGTATTCATTTTTGCACATTTAGCTCTCTACTCCAAATGTAGCACACCTAGTTTTTTATTTAACAACTATGTATTAGGTGCTTACTTAGAGGTAGACTGGTGTAGTGGAAGACCTCATTAGCTGTGTGATTGTTGGAGGTGTTGAACCAGAGCAACTTCATCTTGAATAGGGGCTGGGTAAAATAAGGCTGAGACCTACAGGGTTGCATTCCCAGGAGGTTAAGGCATTCTTAGTCACAGAATGAAATAGGAGGTCCACACGAGATACAGGTCAAAAAGACCTTGCTGATAAAACAAGTTGCAGTACAGAAGTTGGCTACAACCCACCAAAACCAAGATGGCCACGACAGAGACCTCTGGTCATCCTCACTGCTTGTTATATGCTAATTATAATGCATTAGCATGGTAAAAGACACTCCCACCAGCACTATGACAGTTTACAGATGCCATGGTAACATTAGGAAGTTATCGTATAAGGTCTAAAAAGGGGGAAACCCTCAGTTCAGGGAATTGCCCACCCCTTTCTTGGAAAACTCATAAACAGCCCCCCTTTTGTTTGCCATACAATCAAGAAATAACTGTAAATATCCTTAATTGAGCAGCCCATGCCACTGCTGTACCTATGGAGTAG
The DNA here is from genome assembly GCA_963573385.1 of Cacajao melanocephalus. Taxonomy (NCBI): domain Eukaryota; kingdom Metazoa; phylum Chordata; class Mammalia; order Primates; family Pitheciidae; genus Cacajao; species Cacajao melanocephalus. The sequence goes on along the minus strand of CAUYLG010001731.1, from coordinate 17,605 downwards.
CCACTTTTTTATTCCTTTACTTTCTTACTAAACTTATGTTCACTTTATGGATTCACCCAAATACTTTCTCGCATGATATCCAAGAACTCTCTTTAGGGGTCTGGATCTGGACCCCTTTCTGGTAACATCATCGTGGGTAGTTACTTTATCACTCTTTATTTTCCTTTCTTCATTTGTAAAATGACTTTAATATGGCATTTAGCTTGCAAGATTGAAGGGATTTGGAGTACAAACCTTATCAACAAGGCTGATGGACTTGCCCTCAGGGTTGTCAAGGAGCGAGGCTACAGCTGACAAATGGAGCCACTTTTCTCTGTTTCTCTGCTGTGTCAAGTTCCAAACTGATAAAACAAGAATGGGGCTCATCAATTTCAAAAGGAAATAATTCTATGCTTTTTTTAGTCTCAGAGGATGAATGTTTCTTGTGGTATTTCTGACACGGCAGCATGCCCATGCATGTCGGCAGTAAATAGATAGGGTTGATGGATGGAAATGGCAAACAGATTGGACAGATCTCACCCAAAGCTTAGAGCAGCGTGCCGTGAGAGGGCCAGTGAATATCTCCATGATCCTTGGTTAATGGTCATTCTGAAGCTTTTCTTACCAAAAAAATAAAGATATGTCTACAACAACTGATATTGACAGAGAAGCATATCAGGCAGGGGTAGCTGCATGAGCTCTGAAAGGGGCAGAGAGGAGGCACAGTGAAGACAAAGAGGTAATGTGTATTAGGGGATGAGGAGGCTACAGAACCAGATGGAAACACTAAGTCAGCTGCTTAGGAGCAAGAAGCTGGAAGGAAAGTTTGTTGTTCTTGGCAGATGGGTGTGGAGGTTGGAATGAGTGAAGCCCTTTTAAGTTTCGTTTTGCTTTCTTTCCAGAATATCAATGACGTTTTCTCCCAATCTAAGAATTTAACTTACGAGAGTATATTATTTGTAAACTTGGGGCAATAAGAGCAACACAAAACAGCAGCAACAACAAGGCAATAGCTCTGCTGATATTTACCTGTCAGCTGAAATAGATAGCATTTGTAAAGATGTCTGTCTCCAAGTAAGTACTCACAATTGATAATTACTGCTGTTGTTGATGTTTAGTGGCAGATCTAAGTGCCATTTATCTCTTGTGTCACTAGGCTTTTGTTTATGTGCTATTCATTTTCTCTAATAGATTCATAACAAATTTATATGAAAAGTATCAGTTTCCCATTTCATAGTCAATGGAATTGAAGTTTAGAAAAGCTAAATTAACTGAATAACGTCACATAGACAGGAAGTCAGAAATCAAATTCAGATCAGTGTATGTCTAGCTTCTTTCTTTTACATGGCATTGCAAATATTTAATATACAAAGTGTGAGGTTGTAACCTATACAAAAACAAAAAACGGTGGAGCAAACAGATGGCAATTAAAGTATGAATATGCTAAAGGTCTATTTTCTATTAATCCATACTTTTCCTTATTTTGACATTGTTTCTATCCCAAACACAAGTAAGTATTTCCATTTGGATGCTAATACCCGCAAGCTTTCCAGCTTCACTTTTAAGACTTGTTAAAAGAAAAAGTTTAGCTGAATTAGATTTAAAAGAGTTTAATTGAGCAAAGAGCTATTCGTGAATCATGAATCAGCAGTCCCGCCCGAGCCAGAGTAGGCTCAGAGACTCCAGCACAGCCATGTGTCAGAAGATCCAGGGACAGAAAAAGCAAAGTGATGTACAGAAAACAGAAGTGAGGTACAGAAACATCTAGATTGATTACAGCTTGGCATTTGCCTTATTTGATCACAGTTTCAACAGTTGGCCACATCTGATTGGCCAAAACTCGGTGATTGGCACAAAAGTAGGTTACAACTCCACTTAGGTTATAGTTTAGGATGTAGAGAGAAACCTTTAGGGTGAACTTAAAATATGTAAGGAGATAGCCTTAGGCAAAACATAATTGAACCAACTTAAGGGATTTGAATTGTTCCCATAAATTGTGGGAAACATAAATAATTTAAAGATGATTACTTACATCATCTTTCACCAAACTATAATACTGTATTTAAAAAGTGAGAAACCACTGAAAAGAGAAAAACAAATTTACAGGTTATTAATAGCCTAAGTCGCAGCTTTGGAAGACAACATTTTTAAAGACAAAGATAAAACTTATGAACGTGGTTTCCATAGCACCCACTGTTTGCTATTTAATTTGGATATTCTTAAAATTCTGTTATAAAATAAAACACTTCCAGCAATTGTCAAGATATAAAAAGGTTCATGCTGTGTTATGCATGGTAAGGGTTTTCCAGAATTAATGAGGAAGTGGGAACTTGTTGGTTTGCTGTTCTGCTACAGCTGAGGGAAAATGCTGTAATACAATGAGTGGGCACTCAGCCAGGGGGCCATTTCCTAATAAAAACAGTTAGCATTGTGTCATAAGCATATGAAAAACAGCTTATAAAACACCAGTATGAAACCTGAACTCAAGGAAACAGAGGATATGATTTTTTTCTTTGTAACATCCTAACTTAAAATAAATGTTCTGTCTATTGGTCACAGTGTAATACCTAAAATAGTTTGATAATCATTCCTACTGTTGTGTCACTTTTTCTCTCGAGCATTAAAGTAGTTGGCACATCATCCAAAGTCAGGCATTTAAAACATGCACCTTAAAAATCAAGTGTTGTCAGCCTTAAAATACTTTTGTTTATAAGCCTTCAGCAAAGTGTTAATTTTAGCCAACTGAAGTACTGATATAGGAGTAAATGAAAAGAAAAAGGGAAATTCTGGTGGAACTCAACAAAGCACACAAAATTGGAATACATTTGGGCCCTAACACTCGAGTTTCTAGTGTGTATGAAAATATTACAAATAAGCATAATTATTCAAGAATTATAACTTGCTTGTTTAGAAAAGAAGTAGTACGCTTAAAAAATGATTTTTGAAAAGACCACACATTTTGGAAATAACAAGGTAACTGCTATTGGCAATGCCTTGTAACAAATTATTTTAAATCCTGTATAGTAATTTTCTGCATAAAGCCAAAATAACCAATAGAGTGTGAAAAACAAAACCCTACCATTGTTTGACCAAACCTCTGTATCCTGTGTGAGAGACATACACAGCAGATCACATGTTTTAGTTGTAGTCTAAGAAATGATAATGACTTTGGAAACATATGAATCTATTTAGAAGGTTGGAGAGGTCTTTACAAAGAAAGAAAACAGATAGCTGAGACTTACTGGGTAAATAGGAGTTTTCCAGGGAGGCAACAGAAATGAATATCCAGTCAGAAGCCTACTAAGATTTAAGTCTTTAAAATGTGAAAGTATTGGTTATGCTCGGTGGGGATATAGTATAAAATTGTGCAATGGGAGGGAGAAATAAATTCAGAAAGTTAGCTGGAATTTTTTTTTGTTAAAAGTGAATGTAAATTCAATCTCAAATGTCTGTAACTATAAAGATGATTAGCTTATGTGACTGAAAAATCTGGGGTTAGATAAATGGAAGCTTTCAGTCTCTTAATTGAGGTTCTGATGCAATTAATTAAACTCAGTTTCTTTCTCTTCATTGTGGAGCTCTGCCTTCCCTCTGTTGAATTCATATTCAGCTAAAGACTCCTCATCATAAAATGGGCTTTTACCTGATATTCTCTCTGGTACATATCTGAACCAGGTCCCTTCCAAGTTTGACCTGTAATTTCTTCTCATTTAATCAGTTTGGTCACTTGCCCATTCCTGATCCCATGCTGCTGTGCACCATTTGGCCAGGTGTGTGGTACCACTTTACCATTGAAGTTGAGAACAGAGCTACATTTGTATAATATAGGGGGCATGGATCCTGGCAACTTAAAAAAAACAACTATAGTCCATCCCTTTGGCCAGCTAACGTACAAACAGAAGCTTATCCTTAAATTTCTTTTTCCCAGTTACTACATTCACTCCAAGTCTGTGGCCTCTGGTCAATATTAATTCCTACTCATCAGGTCTGGTTGTAGTTCCTCATAGTCATCAAATAAATAGAGAGTTTATCTTTGTCATATTCAAAACACTTTGATAGAAAATACAAACATCTACCACAAAACTTCCATTGGATGGCAAGAATGGGAAACAAAATATGGTGGCCAAGAGTCCATACCATATGTCATATCTGGCTCAAAAAGAATAGCAAGAATTGGTTGGGTGCTGTGGCTCACACTTGTAATCCCAGCACTTTGGGAGGCCAAGGTAGGCGGGTCACCTGAGGTCAGGAGTTTGAGACCAGCCTGGCCAACATCGTGAAACCCTGTCTCTACTAAAACTACAAAAATCAGCCAGGCTTGCTGGCGAATGCCTGTAATTCCAGCTACTTGGGAAGTGGAGACAGGTGAATTGCTTGAACTCAGGAGGCAGAGGTTGCAGTGCAGTGAGCCAAGATTGTACCACTTCACAGCCTGGGTGACAGAGCAAGTCTCAGTCTCAAAAAAATAAAAAGGATTATTTGCTCCATTTGCTCTGACACTGCAAGTTCTTTTGTCAGCAGACCTGAATTAGTTGCCCTGGTTCTGTTTTACTCTATTGTTTTCCTTATTTTTGTCCTCAGTGGTCATCTGGGAGACTTGCATGTATGCCCCATCTGTTTCCCTTGCTATCCCATTAGGAATTTAGGGTGTCCTTTAGTGGTTGTACTTGCAGCCTGTTTTATTCCAGCATTGATAGGACAATTCCATTAAAACCTAAGTGAACTTTCATTCTGTGTTCTAGACAATTCCATGGGCAGGTGCCAAAGGCGAGAAATCTCAAATTGGTCTTTGTATGAGAAGTAGGCCCCATATTTTCCTTAATTAATACTGGCCTGACACATTGCTCTGCCTATCTTCCTTACCCTGAGAATCTGCATCTTGCCCCCTGCCTTGGACCAGTTGACATAAGGACTGGTGCTGATGTAGATCTTTATATTGAGGTGACCATTCCTCTAAATAGAGTTTAAAATAGGAGCTTTTCGGAGGAGCCTGAGGAGAATGGCTTCTCTCTGGTTTTAATGTTGTCTACTGTGACTGTTTCTACTTCCCTGCTTTTGCTGGCAATAACTTTAGTTTGGAGGAGAGAATCCAGCTGTCTGTACTTTCAAATTTCTCTGTGACCTCAAATGGAAAGTCTCAGGCAAGAAAGGTATTTTTTAATAAAGCCATATATTTTTTTCTTCCTGTCTTTACTTAGAGGAACAGATTTCAATGTAAGCTTCTTTTTAAAAATAGGACTTAGAGTGAACCATAAGAACTAGCAAGCACGTGCCACAATTCTGCATTTTTATATGTCAAGGTTATTAGTTCTATAGTCTCAGTAAGGATAACTTCTGAACACCACGCTAAAACAGGTGTAAATTTACCTATTTGTAACCTCCGTTACCAAATTACAAGTGTTTCCATCTTCCCAGCATGGAAGTGCTAGAATCCTTCTCCCTCCTTGATTCTTCCAGTTATGAATTAGCTGTCATTTGCAACGTTCCATTCTTAGTACCAGCTTTTGTATGTTCTGATGGCATGTGAGACAAAAGCCAATCCAGAGTACATTATCACAAAGGAAGTTTATAGACTCACACAACTGAAAAGTCCAGGGTTTGCTTGATCCAAGGGGAAGTTAACAGGATCAAGTTTTTCTTTGTTCATGTTTAAGATTCAAATCTTCTTTGTTGACTTGTTTTTCAGAGAGTGTGCTTGTTTGAGTTGCACAGATTTTTTGAAAGATGGTCAGATACTGTGTGAGGATACATGGGTGAGAAGTAATTGAATCAGAATTATGGATTTGCCTAGACAGGAAAATACAGATGAAAAGAGGACACCAGGCTAGAATTCTGGAATACGCCAATGCTTACTGCAAAGGAAAAAGTGATGATAAAGGAGGTTGAGAAACAGCAGTAAAAGTGTAGTTAAAATACTGTGGTAAGTCTTTTTATGACTTCATTAGACTAGTATATAAACTAGTACTCTTCAAGAAAAATGGAATGTTTAAATGCTTTGGAAATTTTTTAATGCATTTCTGGTAGCACATGATTCTGAAAAAATAGATGAGAAGTCGGTGTTTTGAAAAGAATAAATTGGGAATAATAACCAAACATAACAGGCCGTTCTTTTATCTGAGAATAAGACAACTCTAAAGACAGAAATTTAGTGAAAAGTAATCTGTTCTTAGAAAAAAGATGTTGACCATTTATCTAAGTTTATCATAGAATATCCGTATAAGTACAATATTTAGTAGGTACTTTAACATTTTGGAACATTCCAATTTTGTTATTTATCAATAACACTTTCAAATGTCTCCTAATAAGAAACATATTTATTATATCCGAATTTGCTATTCTTCTACAGTTACTTCTAATTTTTAGAATTATTCTTTTCAGATCAGTTCTTGAGTATTCATTTCACCAGAGCCAATGCCTGAACAGAGAACCCCAGGGAATTTCAGGTTTTGTGGTTTGTATTGCAGCTTCTCAGGAAGGTAGCATGAAGTTGGGTAATAATATCTTTCTATCATCTATTCTTTATGGATATAGTGAGCCATTTTCTCATGACTAGACTCTATAATTACAGACATTTAATAACAAATCATGTCATGATTGGTCTAGGAATTTCAGCCATAAAATTAGCACTTGCCAAGTATCAATTATAACATTCAAAGCATTATATAGATATTGGTAGTATTGTTCCGTTCTCAGGCCATCAGCACATATGCATAACAATTATTGTCATTGCTACATGGACTTTAAATCCCTTTGGGAAGATAATGCCTGCCTTGGTGATAATAGTATTTATCCTTTGATCTTTCTGCCTAAGGTATTATAAGTTACTAACTCCCAGAATCTTCTGAGTACATTTTTGTTAAAAAAAAAAAAAGCCAACAATACACAAAAAAACCAACCATAGTGAAGCACAATTAGAAGAAAAGGTAAACTGCTAGTTAGGGACTGCCCATGAACTGGGATAGTGAGTGAGATATTTCCGTGTCACGTATATCAAGGGACTTGAAATCACTAGACTCTTCTCCTAAGACTTTCAGTTCAGTGTTTTTTAATTGACAAAATAAAAAATTATATATTCATGATATACAGTATGATGTTTTGAAATACGTATACATTGTGGAATGGCTAAATCATATTAATTAGCATGTGTATTACCTCACATAATTATCATTATTTTGTGGTGAGAAAGAACATTTGAAATATAATCTCTTAGCAATTTTCAAGTATACAGTGTATTGCTCTTAACTATAGTCACTGTCTCTTGAACTTATTCCTTCTATCTATCTGAAATTTTGTATCTTTTGACCAACATCTCTGTAACCTCAACCCCTACCTTCCGCCGCATCCTTTACCACCACACAGCCTCTGGTAACCACCATTCCACTTTCTGCTTCTATGAGTTCAACTTACTTAGATTCCACATATAAGTGAGATCATGCAGTATTTGCCTTTCTGTGCCTGGCTTATTTCAATTAACATAATGTCCTCTAGGTTCATCTATGTTGTTGCAAATGATAGGTTGTTGTAACACACATATAAAAATAAAACTCTGCTATTATTTAAGACAAAATTCAAAGAAGGAACGAAGTTTGTAAAGTAAAAGCCGTACACAAAAAGTTCAAATTGTCGTTTAAATGATATTTGAGATAAAAAGTGATTAAAATGTATAATTGTAGACTATTAGAACAATAAAAATGAGAACCCTAAATTAAAACTAATATAATTGGTTCAAAGCTAAACTCAAATGTGATTTCATGGTTAAACAACAACACAGAAGCAAACTCAATCTTCAACTTAGAATGGTCCAGAAAAAATTAAAAGGAAACACACACACACACAGAAGAGAGGAATAAAAGAAACAGGAAAGAAAGAATTAAAGTAAGGAAATCAGAGAACAACTACAAAAAAACAGTCGAACTGCAAGGGAAATATGAGAGTTGATTCTTTGGGGAAAAATAGCAAATCTAAACTTGTGGAAAATATAATCATGAGATAAAAATTTTTCAAGATAGAAAAGGAATATAACCATGTTTAAGTAGGACATGAAAATTATGAGACTGTTATATACTCAATGCTAATACATTTAAACATTTCTATGAAATAATTGTTTTGTAGAAGATAATAAACTTCTAAAATAGATCAAGAATAGAAAATAAAAACACATTTTGAAAAATTATCTCCACATAAAACTCTAAACAAAAACGGATGACTTATTACAGATTTACAAGGAATGGACTTAACATTTCCATGCCCAATTCTGTGGCCAAGAGTATAGAAAAAAAAATGGAAAGTGATCTAATTGGGTTTTTGAAGGTAGTACAGTTCTGAAAGTCTCATCACTTATATAATTGTAAACATGAACATTCAAAATAAAACTGATTATTAAGAAAATAATCACTATTTTCAAGTAGTTTTATTCCATGAAACAATGGTTAAATATTAGAAAATATATGATCTAACACAAATCATATGTCCAATAATAAAAAAACTTATTTTAAAAGAGGCTAAATTATATTTGATAAAATTAATACTTTGAGTACATGTAACAGGTCTCAGAAAATGAGGATAGAAAAGCCCTTCTTTGATTACAGTCTTTTCCCCTATTCCACACCATGCACCCACTTTTGTGTTCTTACTTTGTACTCTTCCACCAAATTTTTATTTCATACATTCCTCTTAGCCCTACTTTTTATCCTCTGGCTCAGTTTCTCTACTAATTCCTAGGATGATCATGGTTTGAATTAATACAGGTCTTCAATACATTTTTCCTACCACATGACTTTTCACTAACCGCCTCCTACTGCCTATCTTTATTTACCTTTTAGCCTAGTCTAAATTCCAAGATGAACCATCGTAATCATTCCCTTGCAAACAGATTCGTCTCCTTTGTTATCTTACCCCCTTGTAACAATTGTTAATATCTGAGCTTCGATTAACCCAGCTACCCACCTACACCATGCTTGCAACCTAGTAGCTTAACGGGAAAAGTCCGACTGATACTACTTTAACTTGTTGACCACAAGCCTCAAAAAACACTCAGCCCTGTCTGACACTCCTACTCCGTTTCCCATTATCTGAGATGACTGTGTTATCCTTAATCTTCTTGTCTCCAAGTTCTTCCACCACCTCTCGCAAGCCTGGCTCTCAGAAGATTATTTAGTCTTATAATTCATGGGTTAATTAGATGCAGGATATCAGAACATCCTCTACTTACCTAAAATTATAAAAACTTAGCTATGTTTGTATCCATAATGCTACAGTCTACTTGTTAACATGGAAGACGTGCCCCTTTTCCAACAAGGCCAAGTTCTCCATTAAAGATTCATCACTTTCACACAAAATAAATCTAACAACTTTCTTCATTCTACTTGTTAAAATGGAAGTGCCCCTGTGCTAATCACAGGTGGTCCTTGCTGTTCACCTGAATTTTATCCCTTGAGGCTTCTGAAGACTTCTTTACCTGCCTCCATTTCAATCACATCTCCCTCTCTCAGATTGGTTTAATCTGACTGATATGTAGTCAGACTCTCAGTGTCCTCTAACTTTTTGTCTTTAAAGAGCAACGAACAGTTCCAACAAAAATAATAAAATTTGGATCACACATTAATTTAATTTCTCTGTACCCTTCTCAGCAACAGGACATATAATGGTCCTCTCATTGCCTTCATTTTATTACTTTACATTCACATTTTGTCCTCCGTAAAGAACTTTAATGTAGTTTTTTGAGAAGGCTATATACGACTGTCTTACAAAATTTGAGCAGTATGGAATGTTAGCGCCCTTCTATCATCAACCCCCAATACTCAGGTTTCTCCAAGTTGAAGTTTTTTTTTGTTTGTTTGTTTTTTGTTTTTGTTTTTGTTTTTTTGCACAGATTATAGCATGACTTGCTTTTCCACTTATCAAGGAGATCTTTCATGTAAGTGTACACAGGTATGTCTCATTCCTTTTAACCACTTCTTGGCTTGCTGTCACATAAATGTATTTACACAGTTCCCTGCAGTGAAGATTTAGAATACTTGTAATCTCTTGCTAATACAGAAACTACTTCTCTGAAAATCTTTGTAGTTATGTTTTTATGGCATGTATTTATAGGATAAACTCTTAAAAGTGGGATTATTGACTCCAAAGGACATGTTTTTTTGTAATTTTGATAAATGTTGGAAAACTGCCTTCTAGATGTTATACTAACTTAAATTTGTACTGATACTATATAAGAGTGATTGATTCTCCACACCTTCACTAATGCAATATAGTAAGAGAATTTTGCTTTTTGCCAAGTGCAGTATTTGAAAACTTAATATCCAAATGTAGTTATAATTTACATTCATTTTATTATGATTAAGGATGATCATATTTTCAAATTTTAAAAGCATTTGCATTTCTTTTTATTTCTGAATTCATGTCTCTACCTATTTGTTTTTCCATTGGTTTGTTGATAATTTTCCCATTGGTTAGTATGGGCAGTGTATATGTATTAAGAAAATTAACATTTCAGCAGCTATATTACTAAAATACTTAAGCTAGTAAGTTTGTAAATTATTTTTGTTTTTTTTAGTTTATTGAGTTTAAAACTTTGATGAACTAAAATTTATAAATTTCTAAATAGTTTTCCACCATGTTTTGAAAGGTTTTACATCATGCTTATAAATTCCTTACACAATCAAGTATATGAGATTTTCCAATGTTTTTCTTTCATTTCCTTTCAATTTTATAGTTCAGTTTTTACACTTTGAAAACATTGGTTCTTCTGAAATATATTTGTTTTAAGAAGTGAGAGAGAAGCTAGCTCATTCGTTTTCCCTAGATGCTATCCAATTATTCCAGAATCATTTAGGCCACACACCTCCCGCATCTGCCTCTCAGTACCCACGATTTGGAATGACTTTCACCAGTAACCAAAAACCCATATGTGTTTAAGACTATATCTGACTTCTTAGTTATATTGACTATTTGTGGCCAGTATTTACTGTTCTTTTATAACATTTTTTTTTCTGGTATAGCTAGTCTATGTTTTTATTATTATTCTGCTTCATATTTTCTTGGATATTATTGCAAGTTTATTTTTTCTTTGTAGACTTTAGAATCAACTCAAAATATTGCTAATCATCAGAGAAATACAAATCAAAACCACAACAAGATACCCTCTCCCACCAGTCAGAATGGTTATTATTAAAAAGTCAAAAATCAACAGATACTGACTAGGATGTGGAGAAAGTGAATGCTTATTCACTGCTGGTGGAAAGACAAATTAGTTTAGCCCCTTTGGAAAGCAGTTTGGAGATTTATCAAAGAACTAAAAATGAAAACTCCATTCAACTCAGCAATCCCCTTACTGGATACTGACCCAAAGGAAAAGAAATTGTTCTGCCAAAATTGACACCAGTGCTCGTATGTTTACCGCAGCACTATTCACAATAGCAAAATCATGGAACATCCTAGGTGCCCGATTGGATAAAGAATTTGTGGTACATATACACAACAGAATACTATGCAGCCATAAAAAAGAATGAAATCATGTCCTTAGCAGCAACATGGCTGCAGCTAGAGGCCATTATACTAAATGAATTCAAGTGGGAACAGATAATCAAATACCAAGTGTTCTCACTTGTAAGTGGGAGCTGAACATTGGGTTCACGGGAACACAAAGATGGAAACAATAGACACTAGGACTCCAAAAGGAGGGAGGGAGGAAAGGTGGTAAGGATTGAAAATTGCCTATTGGGTACTGTGTTCACCATTTGGGTAATGGGTTCAACAGAAGCCCAACCTCCAGCATCATGTAACATATCCATGTAACAAACCCATACATGTACCCCACCCATACATGTACCCCTTGAAACTAAAATTAACAACAACAACAACCACCAAGTTTCATGAAAAACTCTGGAATACATTCATTTGTATTGAGTTAGACGAATACATTATCTGAGGGTAATAGATATACTTATATGAGTCATTTCATTGAAGAACAATCACAATCAAAATTTTAAACTGTTTACTCTTTTAAAACTTATGTAGTTTTATTATTATTTTATGAGTCTAGACTTCATGGAGTTCTTTTTTTTATTATTTTTGAGATGGAGTCTTGCTCTATCACCCAAACTGGAGTGTGTAGTGGCGTGATCTCGGCTCACTGAAACCTCTGCCTCCCAGATTCAAATGATTCTCATGCCTCAGCCCTCTGAGTAGCTGGGATTCCAGGCATGTGCCACCATGCCCAGCTACTTTTTACATATTTAGTAGAGACGGAGTTTCACCATGTTGGCCAGGCTGGTCTTAAACTCCTGACTTCAGGTGATTCACCCATCTCTGCCTCCCAAAGTGCTGGAATTGCAGGCATGAGCCACCGTGTCCAGCTTGGAGTTCTTACTAGACTCATTTGTAATCTAATGCTACCTGGAATTTTAAAAAATTACGTTTTTTAGCTGCTTATTGTTTCAATCACTCAAGAGTAGCTTTGTTACCACAAGTCCACTGAAATGTCTGTTGCGAAAGTGACCAATGATTTTTCTTTTGTAGAACCTAGTGGCCTCTTCTGTATTCTTGATTTCAAGCAGCATTTGACCCTACACTCAATCTATCTTCCTTGAGAATCTTCCCTTCTGTGGTTTCTTGGGCACCATATCTTCCTGATTTATTTATTTATTTTTCCTCTACCTACGTTGCTGTCCCTTCCTCCTTACCTAACTTAAGTATTGAAATGCCCTTGAGTCCTTTTGTCTTGTCTAGCTACACTCTCTCCCTAGGTGATGCCATTCAGTTTACTACATATGAACTTATACGATCTATTTCATGAGATAATCATGAGAGACTTCCAGATATTTAGAACCAACCTCCTGCGAGCAGTTCATATAGCCCTGGATGAAAAGTTGTTTATCACCCTTCAAAAGGAGGTACATATATGCTTTTTAAAGAAACTTTTGGAAGGGATAACCAACTCCTTCATACAGATTATCTGAGCTATGATTTTCACATTTGGAATAATGCAACTGGCAACATGGTGCAAAGCTACACTTTGACCCCAGCAAAAGCCAAAAATAATATAACTTATACTCTGAATGCCCAACAAACTAGTCTCAATTCATTAGCAAGGGTTAGGAACAATTTGCAATGTTCTTGCTTTCCTTGTAATTAACCAAGGCAAAATTTATACTACACTTAAATGGACCACAAGACAAATACATAAACACATGAAGAAATTACAAAAAAATAAAGACCTGACTTTCTAAACAAACACAAAAGGATTTATTGCCTAGGATTTTATGATCTAGAACCCTGGCTTCAAGACTCATGTCAAGGACTAATAATTATCTTGCATCTAATAATTGCTTACATTGCAGTTGGCAGATGTAGGCCATTCTGAGTTTCTATATAGCAATGATCATGTCAGCACATTCAATAACTCATCCTGCAACGAAAGACCAAGTTTCTAATTTTAATTCAACTACAGACTATGTTCTCTAAAAACACTCTTTTTAGCAGCAAAATCTTAATGATGGTAAAATATAAGTGTTATGGATTAATGTCCCCTGGCCTTACTATGTCTGCCCTTGACCCAGACACGAAACTGAGAAAGAGAAAAGCAATCCTTGACATGGGGGACTGGCCTGGTCCTATCAGCCACACTGGTATGAGGAGCTGGCCTGGTACTTGCAGTTAGGCCTTGTGTATTTCTTTTGATCATAAGCAATTTCACAGGACATCAACATCAGACGAGGTCATTCCATGAACAAGATAAATCAAGATGAAAGCAAGACCGCTCGTAACCAGGTCTGAGCACAGACAAAACATAAACACTGCTCCAGCCACACAATACCAAGCACCCCCATAACCTGGCAAACGCAAGGGCCTGCTGCTTCTTTCTCTCTTACAGCTCTATTCTGACTCAGTCTTCCCTCCTTCCAGATGAGATTTCTTAAGATAAACAATCATAGACCTGTCCTTGCTTCCTGTCGGCATCTACTCCTGAGCAAGGCTCTGAAACCCTGAGGGGTCCTGAACCCTCCGCAGAATCATTTCATATGAATCCCAATTTTTTGTTAGTGAGTTTTAGGGATAAAATTTAAAAAATAATATACTATGGAAACAGAAACTTATAAAAATTCTTAATGGGTCTAGTTAGGTAGCACCTTACTAAGAAAAGTGAGAGCAGTCATCTCATATTCAATAGTAGAAAGGGAAAATAATGCCATTTTATATGGAAATAAGCATGATCAAGTTCTAAAATCATTTACCATTGTATGGAATGAATGGAACATAGGAGAAAGATAAAAGTGATGCACGCTTTGGGTATGAACTCTAGATTTTAATTGTAATTTTCAATATCAACTGACTTTCTATCAACCAATTTGCCACTGCTTTGTGATACCTTATGACAAAGGTATCACGAAGGCGTAAAACACAAATATGTTTTATAGCATCGGATAATTTTTCATGTGTTGATTTCCCTTTATTCACCATATCTAAGTGTGGAAGCCCAATACCTCATCATAATTTTTATTGAATTTCTTACCAAATGTAGGGATTTTTACAGTGATATGTTTTAATATTTAAGGACTCATTTTAGTATCTTTTAGATTTAAATGTAGCCAAATCAGCAGTTTTTTTGGATGCATAATAGACAAATATGGTATTAAATTATGAAATGGAAACGGAGAACTAAGGTTGTTCTCTCTCGTTTCATGCATCAAATAGCAGAAATGTAAAGTGCTTTATGGTTGGGCCAACTGAAGGTCATTCTGTCATTAAGAATTTACTCGTATATGAGTTGAAAAGCAAGACATGTATATTTAAATTTTATTTCATATACATGTGTGTGTGTGTGTGTGTGTGTGTGTGTGTGTGTGTTCAGAGTCCACCAAGAGCCAAGAAGATGATCTCTTTCCTTTATCATTTTTAAAGATAGAATGAAAGATTAGTTTATTTGGCTTTGTTCTTTCCCTGCTTGCCAGCAGCTTTCTCTTCCACGCTCAGGCCATTTTAATTAATCTCCACCAGTTGCAACAGCTTGATTTTTCTGGAAGAAGAGATGAGCTGTTTTGCTCTGTAAACATTTTCTATGGGCATTCAGACACACGAGGAGACGAATGAACAAATAAAAAGTCTTTCCTAATACTGGTAGTTTACCAAGCACAAACAGAAGATGAAAGTGCCTTTGTTTGGGTTTATCTCTTTTCTTCAGAGGAAATGCCCAGCCATGACTGCTCATTGTTTACAAAAGTCTCAAGGATTTCAGTTTTTTTCAGTTTTTTGAAAGGGAAATGTGAAAAAAAAGGAATGCAATTAAGAAACAGAAATACCGTCTTTGGGCTGCTATACTGTTGGGTTTAAATCTGCAAATCTCCAGCAGAGTTTCATTATTCTCTACATTGTTTCTGGCAAAAATGTAAACAATGTTTCATCAATTTTTGTCCTAACTACTGTCTATTCTGCTTGTTTTCGCTAGGTTTTCCTCCAAAGCTGAAGAATATATTAAACTGACGTGTGAATGTGTGCGTGTATATACGCACACATATACACAAATATACATATATAGACAAGTACATAAACCCATGATGAAGTTAAAAAATAGATTTATATGTGAGTTTAATATATTATTATTATTATTATTATTATTTGAGATGGAGTCTTGCTCTGTCACCCAGGCTGGAGTGCAATGGCTCAATCTCAGCTCACTGCAACCTCTACCTCCTGGGTTCAAGCAATTCTCCTGCCTCAGCCTCCTGAGTAGCTGGGACTACAGGCACGCGCTACCACACCGGGCTAATTTTTCTATTTTTAGTAGAGACAGGTTTCACCGTGTTGATCAGACTGGTCTCAAACTCCTGACCTCAAGTGATCCACTTGCCTCAGTCTCTCAAAGTGCTGGAATTACAGATGTGGTTACCACACCTGGCAGTTTAATATATTTTAAAAATTATATATATATATATGTATATAGATAGATAGATAGATAGATACACACACACACACACACACATTTTCTCACTTTAGATATTTTGATATAACCCCAACAATATTCTGGTTTTGTGTCAACACCCTATTTAAACATAGAAATACTGAATATTGGATTCTTTTGGAGTTAACAAATATTTGCCAGGAATATGCTTTAAATGCAAAAGCAATGGCTATTTTTATGCCATATTAGGACATTTGGACTCTATTGTGTATATGAATGTAGGCTTGTTGTAGGTATTTGGGCAATCTAGTGAGGTAATGGCATCTGTGAAAGCGTTCTGATAGTATAGGTAATGTTTTTGAGAGATTCAGGGTAGAGTTCAGTTAAGTTACTATAGGTCTCTAAGGTGAGAAAGGATCTGAGAAATATCTGTAAAATAAATATAATATAGTTGATTTGAGGACATACAGGAGAGGATACAGTCAAGGATGATTGCTGGTTTCTTTGCTTTAATGAAGAGGTCAATGTGGAATCCCCACACTTTGAGGATGAGCAGCTTTATTTGAGAAGGCCATGAGTTAGCTTTAAATACATTGATCTTGAGGTACCTCAAAGCATTTGAACACTGGTAGAAACATTCAACTATTTGGTTATAGGGGATGGAAAATGGATTTGTAAGTCATTAGCATTTAGGTTAAAATGTAAAGTTTTGTAGTCACACTAAAAAAGGGGTTTTCATGCACTTTACCTTCTTCATATTTATTTTATTTTATGTCTTCTTAACACTTCAAACCAATATCTTTTTCCTTCTACAGATAAATGGGAAACTTGTAATGATATTGAGAGGCCTTTACTTTAACTTTTTTATGTTTTGATCAATTCCCAAATGGACCAGCCACTTCTCAGCTTCAAACACATCTTCTTGTTTGATAAGTAGACTTTGTTTCTCCTTTAATTTCTAAGCTCCAAGGAAATAAACTATAATTTTGTGAGAATGTTCCATAGGCAATAAACAAAGTCAACATCTATGGCCAAGGTCAATATTATAAATGCACTCTTTTATTTTGTTAGTTGACAACTTTAGCATTGTGTTACTTTATGGGTTTTATTTCCAAATAACACCTACAAAATTTGATGTTCCCTTAGATCTGGAAACCCACCTGAATGAATGCTAATAAAATCAGGACTTTCAATGCATTTTAATGTGAATGTTAAAAGGCCCAGCCAAAGTAAGATATATTACTTATGAGCAACATTTTTTTTGTAAGTTTAGAGTCCCTTCTGGCATTAAAATAATGGTATTACATTTAATAAAATTGTAAATATGTATATAATAAGTTGAGAATTCAAAAAGGAAAAGGTAGATGATTGACTTTTCCTATTAACCTATTTTTAAAATATTTAAAAGTAATTTCTATTCATAGTAATGACCATTTAAAGTATAATTGATGCAATATTTTTGCCTTTATAAACATTTGTGTGTTTCCTAAAAACTCAGAAAATAATACTGTATTTAAAGTTATAAATCTGAGAGCCCACATAACCAAGACAATCCTAAGCAAAAAGATCAAAGTCAGAGGCAGCATGCTACCTGATTTCAAACTATACTGCAAAGCTACAGTAATCAAAACAGCATAGTACTGGTACCAAAACAGAGATATAGACCAATGGAACAGCGTTCTTATATCACAAACTACACTGAATGTACTTATGTGTGTTGGTATGTAT